>CM060201.1:33293352-33315759 GCA_030562195.1 Nipponacmea schrenckii
TTTGCAATCTTTTATTTTCATCGTTATCTTTACATGCGACATCTTTAATGCGGTCTGTATGCATGTTGCCTATGTTTGTTTAATCACAAAGAAAATTTAGTCTGGAGTCCGAAGTGATTTTTCTACCTTCCAATTGCTTGAAAAATGAATAATGAACGTTTTCCATAGTTTATCTTGTCCTGTAGAAGTAGAATTCCATTTATATCCAGTTATTTCTATAAATTTTACGTTCCTGGGCACCATGTGTTGTTAGTACATGATTTGTGTCCCTTGAAGGAATCCCCATAATTTTCAATGTGTCGCTGTCGTTGATTGGTTGAAATGCGAGGATGAGTCAAAAAGTAATAATTTCTTATTGTCTGCGGGCTATCGTCTGCTAACTAATTTTCTAGTTATTGTCTGCAAATCTTATCGTATGCCCACTTGAACTTTGTTATTGTCTGCAAATCTTATTGTCTGCTGACTTGAACTCGGCCTCAAATTGATCGGACTGAATGTCAGCAGCCATGTTTGTTTACCTTTCTATCTACGACGTGACGTCATAATCTCGCATATTCACGATCTTAAAGCCATCAATGGCGGCCTTCATAAAACGACAATTTCAGCCGAAAATCGCGTAATATTTAATTTTGACGGTGAATAGATGTCATTTTATAGTTTGGACGTAATTATAACATGTCTTTTTTCCGGAAAATTGTATTATTGGCATAAAGCTTATTATTCCTTTAAGAATTGTAGTTATTCAAGGCAATAAGGGATAAGTGGGAGAATAGTGATTGTAATGTGCAAATACAAAAATAAGGAAAACCAAACAGGACAAGATATTGAATCTACAGTGCATGGTTTTGCAGAACTGTGTTAATACTAACTGAAAAAGTCAAATTCTTCAATATAATAAATATATTTGTTTATACACAGTAAATAGGTACACTACAATTTTCAAAAAACATTTGTACACAAAGAGTAAGCTTATATAAAAAGTTTGTTTTACAAAGGATGGATACAACCATCTCCTTCAAATCCTAGAGAATAAGAGGGGATAACCGTGGACATCCAATTCCCCCATCAGTCTATTTGCAAGTAGCTTTACGCTTCTATGCAACAGGGACTTTTCAAAGTGTTTGTGGTGATCTGAATGAAGTCTCACAGCCTTCTGCTCAGAGGATTGTGGTAAAGATATCGACGGTCAGCTTCAATGTGACAACTTGATGGGACATATCATCAGCAGTGATTCTGGATTGAGTTTCCCTCCTCCTGTGCGGTGACGTTCTTTTTTCTCTTTACTTGTCTCTTGGCCTTTGTTTTCATGTTCAAATAGTTTTTAGAGATTTTTCACATCTGCGGACTTAATACCTGGTTGGTCATTTAACCCCTGTAGTATGCGACCGCATGCTATAGTTTCTGTTTTAGAACCTTGGATGAATTATCGCGAAGATCAATTACACCTTTCTCCTTCTGTACTAACTGGACCACAATGTTCCTTTCCACATCTGTAAATGATCTCTTTGTTCGTTTATCTTTAGTACCCGTATCCATAATGCTTACTTTTGGTTATTTGCTTTCTTGTACTAAATAATGCAGATATTTGCTAGTTCACCAAAAGATAGAATGCAAATTGTCGATTACGTGAAAAAGCCATGTCGTCATCATTTTCCTTAAATTCGACCTTACTGATTGAAAAACAAATATGAGGTCAGCTTTAATTTAAGGATATAAAGAAGGTTCTAAGAATAACTAACACTAAGATGACATAGGAGCACCTCATTTAAGGCCACCCAATTAAGAGTTACTTTTATCCGGGTTTTGAGGAAGTTTTAGAATACGGGCCAATTATTGTCGTAATAGAAAGAAGTATGGAGTTGTTTTGATATCAATATTCATTTCGTTAAAAGTGACAAAGTGTATATTTCGATTTGTTGAAGTGAATGTGTAGAAATGTAGAAGTTAGAAGTGTAGAAGTGTGAAAATACATTTGTCAAAGTGTAAAAGTTCAAATGTAAACACTGTACTTTAGGCACACTATATTTAGGTACACGGTCAGATAAGCACTGGTCATTTAGGCAAAGTGTTATTTAGACACAGCCATTTAGGCACACTTGAAATTTGGCACAATCTTTTTAGGCACACTTCAATTCGGCACACTGTCATTTAGGCACACCTTAAATTAGGCACATATTCAATTGGGCACACATATATAAGGCACTATATCATTTAGGCACACCCGGCTCCAAAGAGTCTGGGTGGGTGGCATGGCCCACAAAACCTCAAGGGCAAAGGGAGATCATTTTCTAGTGGAAGAAAGTAATCGCGGTTTAGGAAATCATTATCAGCACATATGTGTAACCTTAACACATTGCAATAAAGTTGTATTAAAGGAATACTGCGTCTTTTAGTTTTCAAGAATGGTCAATATGAAAATATATTTATCAGTGAACTTACCTTACTTTGATATGTGTGTGTGAGCTTACTAGGTGACAAAATATAAAATTTCAGACTGTAGCAAAAACGTGTCTAGCCATGTGTGAATGCGTGTCTAATTGAAAGTGTGCGTAAATAAATGTTGTTATAGTTTAAGGGGTGCCTAAATGGATGTGCAAAAATGAGTATGTGCCTAAAACGCTGTGCCTAAATAACACTGTGCCTAAATGACATGTGCTTATCTGACCGTGTGCATAAACAAAGCGTGCCTAAAATACCGTGTCTAAATGAGGTGTGCTTAAAAAATGTGTGCTTAAATGACAGTGAACCTATAAATCTGCTACAGTCTGCATTTTAAACTGACAATATAATTCAGAAAACATGATATAATGGAGATACGACAAGAAATCAGAAATCGTCTAAACAGAATAGCTAGGGCGTTAGAACAATCCAATTTGCAAGCATAATCGGATATAAAAGTGAATCTAGATTGTGTTTCATCGGTACTTTCTTATTTAAGTTTAAACTGTTTCCGGGAATTTCCGTTAATATCTCATTTAATAGTCGTAAATTTCCGTAAGAGGTCAGCTCCACCCACTAATTTGCATACTTGCCCGAACTCTCGGTCCAAAATGACAAATGTAACATCTACATTTGTACAATCGACATTTCACACATCGCCATTTCAACATGGGCTCATACACTTCTACACTTGTAAAGTTGATAAATTTACATTTGAACTTTTACACTTTGACAAATGTATTTTCACACTTCTACACTTCTAACTTCTACACTTCTACACTTCTTCAAATGCACTTCAACAAATCGAAATATACACTTAGTCACTCTGCAACGAAATGGATATTAATATCAAAACAACTCCATACAGAAGTACCTCTTAAAGGGATAATAGGCGTAAGAAGGAACATAAAAATTTAATTTCACTCAAATTTGGACAATAACAGTATATCCATCAGTGGACTTACCTGGTGTCATAACAATACATCAAAATCCCTCTATTATCGGATAAATCCACAAAATCATGTAGTTAATTATAAAACGCTTAATACTTCTATCAAGCGATTTTCAAATTGTAAAATATAACGGGAAGTAACTCTAACATGTGGGTTTTCACGCGTCCTTAACCCCTACGGACTCAGACTAGTAAAACATTTTATGCTAATGATTGTATAACGAATTTAGTTCGTTCTATTTTTAGAAATCCTCTTTCTCCCTTCCTTTGGGGGTTTTTGCATGCCTATTTTTGACTAATTTTTGGTCTAGATTTGAAATTTGATGTCTGAAATTGCATTTTTATCAGAATTTCTGAGATAATGAGAAATTTAATTGGTGGAAGGTTATTTCTAAAAATAGTGGTTTTGTGTGCAGTGACAGTCAAGCGGATGTTGATAAAATGTAGTGGTTTACTTTCATTTTGTTTAGTTCAAAATTTTCATGGTCATGCTATATTGAAATTTTGTACAGAAACCAAGTATTGGCCAGGCTTTCATGTGACATACAGGAAAGCTTTCAACGAGATTTCTGGAAAAAGTTATGGAAGGTTGAATTTCGTGATTTAACATTGAAACAGATGGCAAATGAATTGGCGGACCGAGTCCTTAGATGAGCCGAAGGAATTTTCAAAACAAACATGCTTTTTGATATTTTTGGCCTTTTTATGAATGGAAACTACAAAAAAGGTTGGTATCTCTCAATTTTTGTGAAAATTTAGAATTTTAGGGTCATATATTGGAAATCGGCATTTTGGGGCCTATGGCCAATAGGCCTGTCATAGTAGCCTACATTGTATTGAGTTTTCAAAAATTCCTTTTTTTCCCTTTTTTGCACTTTCTACTTTAAATATCTAGTAAAACAAGCCATTTAGAAGAGGCTATGAAGTCCTAATAAAATTCCTAATGCAGATATTCCTTATTTCAATCATTAAAATTTGGTTTTTCTTATGTATTTTTCAGACCTAAAGAATACAGTTTCTATAGCTGCCCTGAAAGTCCACTTCAATGTATGGTATGCCTTTTTCTTGGAACCAGGAGACTGTAGAATGCTTTTTGGACAGTAAAAACAGCCTGAATTATCTCTGGAGCAATTTCAAACTCAAATTTATGATAATTATGAAGATTTCAGCAGGAACAGTCAGAATGAGTGTAAAGACATTGAAGGCCAACTAGGTAACAAATGTTGCCATTTTTCTGCCTTTTTGGGGTTTGTAGGCTGGAAATATGTTAGAATACTTAATAGTCTTGACAAATTTCATTTATTTAGAGAAAAAAGAATGTTATGATTGATTTAGTGTAAGACGCGCCATCAATGATATCTTATAGAGGGCTAAATAGAGGTAGGGGTGCATCAGTAAAAATGCTGTCATTTGCATACTTTTAGGTTTATTTGCATAATTTTTGGACAGGTTCATCCTGAGATGTTGTAAAACAAGTTAAGATAATAAACAAAAATTGCCCCCCTATATAGGACTCAGACCAGTAAAACATTTTATGCTAATGATTGTATAACGAATTTAGTTCGTTCTATTTTTAGAAATCCTCTTTCTCCCTTCCTTTGGGGGTTTTCGCATGCCCATTTTTGACTAATTTTTGGTCTAGATTTGAAATTTGATGTCTGAAATTGCATTTTCTTTCAGAATTTCTGAGATAATGAGAAATTTAATTGGCGTAAGGTTATTTCTAAAAATAGTGGTTTTGTGTGCAGTGACAGTCAAGCGGATGTTGATAAAATATAGTGGTTTACTTTCATTTTGTTTAGTTCAAAATTTTCATGGTCATGCTATATTGGATTTTTGTACAGAAACCAAGCATTGGCCAGGCTTTCATGTCACATACAGGAAAGCTTTCAACGAGATTTCTGGAAAAAGTTATGGAAGGTTGAATTTCGTGATTTAACATTGAAACAGATGGCAAATGAATTGGCGGACCGAGTCCCAACTGTTGAATTGCACAATGTTTTAGCGTTGATTTACCAGACGCTTTTATTCTCAAACTGAATGGAATCGTCGCTGGCTCACTTTTTTTTTAAATTGCGAATATATTTTTATTGTGGCTTATTAAAATTTGGTAAAGTGTGGGATGAATATCTATATAACTAACAGTCAATATTAAACACAAATATAAGCCGTGGGACGAGTGTATTCTAACGCCTATTATCCCTTTAAATATATAGGCCTATCTAAAATTAAACCAGACTTTTGTATATTGTTAATGTCTTTGTTCACTAATTTGTGATAGTAATGTTTTCAAATTTACATTGCATAAATCGTATTTACATAAACTGTAATTTATGGATATAAAACATAATTTATTACATGAATTGGAATTACTTCCCACAGTTTCTAGTTTAGCGCAAGTGTTAATGCAAACATTTTTACTTTTGACTTTTCCGGTGTTGTGGTTTTCCCCAGCGTAGTTTCACTTTGCGCTTCTAACTTTTACACGTGTTTTCCGATTCCTCGAATTTTGATTGCACTTTTAACTTTTATACGACGTCACGTATAATATATTATGTACTCAAGTCTCGAGGGGTGAATGGCTCGATTGGAAATTCGCTTAGTGGTGATTGACAAAACAAAATTGAGAACCTGGGTAATAGAGGTATAAAAATATACATTAAAAAGTTGTCCAAAAAATTTGCGCGATGTACAATAGAAGTTTTGAATACTTTTATGAGACATATCCCACAGTTAACAATCATTAAGGGGCATACAATATGTTTAAAAACAAAATGTATTTAATAAGCGAGGATGCATGTTTAAAACGGAAAAAAAGAAAAGGTTATGTTGAATAAAATTTATTGATAATCCCAAACAAAATTCATAGCGATTTTATCGAAAATATTTTTAGCCCAAAAAGGACCTTGCATAATGGGGCCAAGAGCAATCCAACCTTTTTAGGATACTGCCCTTCAAACACTTCTGGCATTCTTATCCAAGACTCGGTGTAGGTATCAAAGAAATCTAAGACCGGTGGATTAGAACAATTTCAAAATGAGCAGAAAGTATACAAAGGATGGATAAAGATCTGAAATTAATGTCTGATATATGTATGAGTGGTCATATTTAAGTTATAACTGGACAAGCAGGATCCGGTGCATAAATGAACTTGAAATTGGAGATATTTCAGATGAGATATTTGCCCTTCTTGAATTCACTAGGCATTGATAAATGTGTTCACGTTTTTGTAAGAAATTTTGACAAGATGTTTTTAATTATAATAAAATACAATCAATACAGGGAAAACTCAAAGTGTATATGCTTCAAGATGAAGATTCGAAAATTGTCGACATAGAACGGGGACATCATAGAATATCGGATGAACTAATTAACGCTTCATCTTTGCATAAAATAACTCTCTCGGGAGCTCCATTGGGGGTTTGCGACTGACAAATAGTCAAATAGATGCCACATTTTTAATTCAGCCTCGACAGTTGTCCCCATTGAGCCAGTTTACTCCATCGAAAGTCCATCTCTAGTCTTTCCAGATCTGGACACAATATTAGCTATCCATGTAAAATTGTTGCACCCTGAAATTATCTACCAATTTCATTATTTCAACTATTGCCCCTCTGGAAATATAAGCCAACTTGCCCCTCTGACCAAACGAGTCAGCCTTTGGGTCTAGTAGGCTTTCAAATAAGCATTTTCATACTTGTAGATCATTCTTTGCGAAGTACATTTTGTTAATCCTTCGTTAATATGCACGCAATCTAATTAAAATATGATTGCAGTTTTATATCTTTGCAGACGAATCTGACTACTAGTATTTAAAATGATTCAATGTCATCTCGTCGGCTCAATATTTAGACTACTACCTATGTTAACAATGGTTACAGTTACAGTTTGCATTATTCAATTGTTTTTACAATCGTAAATTCATTATTGATTATGTCTTGTTGTCTCCTCTTGGACACTGGCAACGCTCTACTGGTGGAACGCCTTTCAATGCTTGTTCGATATGATTTCCACAACCTGAAATATAGATGACATATTTATAATCATAGTGCCTTCCCTTATTATCATTTTTTTTATTATTATTATTTTTTCTGGGAAGGTCTGAAGCACGATTTGAAAATAATAAATTATTTCTCTCTTTACCAAACATTTATAAATGAGCTGAAATCGAAAATGAACGTCTTAAACTAGATTTGTGCAAGACCGGAAGTGAGCTTTTGCATAATGTGCACTAAATTTGTATCGAGTCTATAGGACTTCCTTATGAGTCGATTTTGCTCGATTTTTATTTAATATGTTAATTATAAGTAAATTATCTGATACAGTTAGAAATTTTAAAATTTCTAACTCTAATTATCCAATCGAACTGAAATAACAGAACGTGTAGTCTATAAAAATAAAACTACGTCATCTTTTTTTCTATCACTTCCGGTTCTGATGTGAGGAATTCTGATTATTCAAAATCACCTCCGGTGTAAATCTAATTATCCAATCGAACTGAAATTACAGAACGTGTAGTCTATAAAAATAAAACTACGTCATTCCGGTTCTGATGTGAGGAATTCTGGTTATTCAAAATCACCTCCGCTGTAAATTAGAAATAAAAACTATATATATTAAATGGCAAACTACATCAGGTATTATTTTTTCTCTTTGAAAGAAGGCGTATGCAATGAAAGGTGTAAATTTTCTAAAATGGTATCCATTTTGACAAAATAAAAGTTGCGCCTCATTAACCTAGTCTACTGCCAACGAAGATTTCCGTTTATTTCCGCCAATCTTCGGCAAGTTCCGAAAAAGATAATAATAGAAAAAGATGATTCTGATAATAGAAAAAGATGATAATATGAAAAGATGATCCTGAAAATACAAAAAGATCCTGATAATGCAAAAAGATGATCTTGTTAATAGATAAAGATCCTGATAATGCAAAACGATGATCCTGATAATAGAAAAAGATGATAATACGAAAAGATCCTAAAAATGCAAAAAGATGATAATAGAAAAAAAAATGATCCTGATAATAGAAATAGATCCTGATAATGCAAAAAGATAATCCCGATAATGGGAAAAGATGATAAGAGAAAAAGATGATAATACGAAAAGATGTGGTAGACAATTTGATCAAACACAGAAAGAGTGCTACGCAACAAACGTTTGCATGTTTTGTCGATGTAAAGAAATGTTTTGATACAATTAATAGAGACTGCTTATTACACAAACTGAAATCCGTTGGGATTAGTGGGAATTTTCTAAAATAGGATCTCCTCGCTTTACAATAACTTGAGCTGTTCGGTTCAAATTAATAAACTCTTTATTTTACATGGGTCAGAATAAGGCCCAATACACAAGAACATGGTCCTATCTCACATTCAGCCTATGGGGAAATAAATTGGAAAAAAAAATCGAAAATACATATCTCAATATACAATTCGTCTAAAAATACTAAAAATACACAAGCACATGTGCATCAAATGGACATTATTATGTTCCGGCGATCAAGCACATGACCACAAAATAAATATGCAATACTCCACGTACAATTTGTTTAAAAAAAATACACAAGTACATGTGCATGAAATAGACAGATTTTCAACGTACAATTTGTTTATAAAATGGATATAATATATAGTTCCCGCGGCCATGCACCAAGCAGCCGAAAAAAAACAAAAAACAAAAAAAAAATAACACACAACGCTCCATTTCGCAACCCGTCCAAAACACACAAGAACACGTGCATAAAACGGACAAACCTACCCCCGGCGACCAAGCACACGACCGAAAAAACCACACATTATTTCAACGTACAATTTGTTTTAAATTATACAAGTAAATGTGTAAATAATGGACAGATTTATCTTCCGGCGATCAACTACATACAATTCATTTTAAAATACACAAGTACATGTGTATAAAATGGACAGATTCATCTTTCTGCGATCAAGCACATGACCAAAAAAAACAAGGAATAGAAAAGCACATGTGCATGAGACGATCAGACATCAAAACATACATACATCTTTTATGTTCTTATTTTGCTATGGAGGGGGAGGTAGGATTTGCCCATGCTCAAGAACAGCTTTAAGGATGTTTTCTCATCCCCCGACAGTAATAATTTAGATTTTCAAAATGGTTCAAGTTAGGCCAAAATAGAATCGTTGGTGGTGATATACATGTGAGAAAGGGAAAAATAAAATTAATAAATTACTTGAATCGTTAAATCATGGAGAAACACAATTGTTAAGATAGTTATTAGTAAGTAAGCCTATAGTTGGTAAAAAGAATGCTTATGTTAATGAAAGATTACCAAGAATCATCCTTCGAGAAGTCTTGAAATCTGATGCTGATTTAAAATTTTCGTCTAGATCATTCCATAAAATTGATCCTTTGTATTTAATACTTTGCTTAATCAAATTGATTCGTGGTTTTTGCACCACAAGTTTTGAATTTATGCTAGAATAAGGCGTCTGTTTATAGTTAAAGAGGCTTGAAAGGTAGGAAGGAGACAAGTTGTTTAGAGTTTTATACATAAATTTATACGAATTAAAATTATGCCTGGTTTTAATGTCAAAAATATTAAGAGTTTAAAGATTCAGTGACAAATCAGTATTGTACTTAGAACCAAGAATTAATTTAAAAGCAATTTTTGTTGCCTGTGTAAAATATCGGCCGATTGTGTAATAAGCAGTCTCTATTAATTGTATCAAAACATTTCTTTACATCGACAAAACATGCAAACGTTTGTTGCGTAGCACTCTTTCTGTGTTTGATCAAATTGTCTACCACATCTTTTCGTATTATCATCTTTTTCTCTTATCATTAACGCAAACCAGACCAAATGGTTCCCAGTTAGTCAAGGTGTAAAACAGGGGTGTGTTTTATACCCAACTTTAATTTCAATTTACGCCAATGATCTGGTCAGATAAATGAGTTGAATTGTGGGATTGAAGTCGACGATGGAATGATTTCAATTTTACTGTATCCAGACGATATTGTGTTGCTAGCGTGCAACGAACTGATTGATAGGCTAAGTGTATGGTGTGACAAATGGAGATTGTTAGTAAATCGAGACAAATCTAAGATCATTAATTTTCGAAGTAAAAGTGTCGTAAGGAGTAATGTCCCTTTACATGTGGTGATATTGACTTATGCTATGTCGATGCATATAAATATTTATTTGGATGAATGAATTTTCGGACTATTGACAAGCCATCTTTTTCAACGATATTAGTTAAATGATAAATTATGCATCAAATTTGATATTACAACGTCCGAAGTATATCAGTAAGTTGTCAAATGCTGAAAATATTTCAATTTTAACCGTGTTTATTTACTGAAGAAGTTGTAATACCGAACTATTTTTAATAGTGGAAGCGTATCTGATTTACGAAACTAGAAACCGGAAAGACGATTGGGAGGATTTTAAAGACATTTCGCATCATAATGAGTTATTTCGTCCTCATTACCATTATTGTGCTTACATTTTATTATGTTTATTCACTTAGTATTGATAAAAAAAAATACATTCTCTTCATTTGTGTAAAAACATCATGTTTAATTAAGTTTTTACACAGTAGTAAAATTCATGCGAATTTATTAAAGGCACGACCTTATATTTGGGCCAGAAAGTTCTTTAATAATTGCATGAATACCGTCTTCTAAATTAGCAGGGTTCAATTTAATTAGGATTTTCTCAGTACTTTCGTTGCAAAGACAACAGTCTGGCTTAATTGGTTTGTGTGGTGCGGAATCCATCATGAATCGTCTACTTGCGGTTTGTTTACATTAAGTCGTTTCGTCAAAATTCCGGTCTCCGAGAGCTAATGTCTACGCGTGAACTTCTTTAAACATGGATGGTCAATAGGTCAGGTAGAATTTCTCTGTTGATCAGGATGATTCGTGTCTAGATCTGCGAGTTAACGGAGCTAGGCAAGATTCGAAATTTCGTATGGCGTAGGTTTACAATGCCGGGGTCTGCAGGAAAATTCACGAAATAAAGCCAAATTTAAACAAATTATTCCAAAAAGGCAAAACAGTATATTTCCCCCAAAAATTTCTATACTCCTTTAATTATTTCTTCTCGCATTCACCCCAAAGGAGACCCTTCCCCGGGGATCTCCTTCCCCAGTCGCAGTAAAATATTACTTCTTTAGTTCCAGGAAACGAGTAGGCTAGCTTTTAGCCTAAATGCGGAAATCTGGAAAACTCAAGAGTTTAAATCCACTAACTAATCATGTTTTAAATGCAGGGATAAGAAAATCGCTAGGAAAAACAGAATTGACAACGATTAAACATTTTAAATCAACAAAAAGAAATAAAATCAAAGCGAAAGCTACACGAATTTAAGCATAAAAATGAATTTAAATCAATTTCTAAAAATATTTCAACAACATCGTTTCGGACCGGATGTTTTTGTTTTTGTGTACTCGCGACACATTTTACAGTGTGAAAGATTACTGTAATTCGTGACAGGTTTTATTGGTGTTTATTAAAAACCGTTCTCATTGAAAACATGCACGTAGTTTTTAGTGGAATTATGCCTTCCTGCTATCCCTTTCCCTTTTGTCTGCCCATAAATGTGATCAGGGTTTCTTCTTTTCATCTACATTCGAAGATTACATAATTAAAAACTTACCTGCCCAAGTGGGTTTTTTACAAGTTTTACATTCAGTTTTGTAACACATAGTCGGTCTCGATTGCTCACACCATAGAACGATGCTCACACTGATCAATAAGTATTATTAATGATATATCCAGGTCGCTATTGGCAACGTTTGTACATATACACGTAACAATTAATCACAAAATGATAATAAATTACGTTTAATTCATAAAGATATCCTACTATGTATACATCCTTTTGAAAATCAGATCAATCGAAAAATATTTACTATGAATTATACCCCTTGTTCTCGATTTCTTTGTGGAAACGATAGAGTGTAGTCCGAAACTTGCTGACCCTATTCCCAGCCTCTGATAGCTATTTGGACAGATATGGCTGGGGTAGGCATCAAAAACTCCCCCCCCCCCCAGCTATATCTGTCCAAATAGCTATCAGAGGCTGGGAATAGAGTCAGCAAGTTTCGGACTAGATGGATTGCTGGTTTTCGATGGATTTTGACGACATATGTAAAAGTGTTTGTTACCACTCGAGGATGAACCCTTTGAAAATCAGTACAGTCGAAAAATGTCTCTATATATGAGTTATTGATCTTGTTCTTGAAAACGCGTTGAATTTATCTACATGTACTCATGTTCTCGAAATCTTTGTGGGCGCGAAAAAGAGCTGGTTTCTTGATGGATTTTGACGAAACTTGGGGTGCTTTTTATCACCTGTCTCAAACTCAAGCGTTTGGGCATTGGTAAACAGAATAAAAAAGTTTTGACAGATTGTACATGATATAAGGTATATACTGTTACTGCTATCACAAGAAAGGTTTTCAGTGATTGGAAATTTCGCGTTATTTGAGGTATTATTGAAAAAATTAGTTGAGTTGAAGAATGGGCAGATCAAACAAGGTGTTTTGAAGCAGGGTTGAGTATTTATAGAAAGATCGGTGGTGATAGGCACATTTTCATTAGCTTTTATTTCACAAAGAGTTGTATTTTTTATTTTACGGAGGAACCGTTTAGCATATCCACGTTGTCTTAATTCTCTAAACACTATGGAGCAAGCCTCTTCGAAGTCACTTTCAAGTGTGCAAATTCGATAAAACCGTAATATTTGGGATTTTATAACTCCAGAAAAGGTATGTTTAGGGTGAAAGGAGGATTTAAATAACAGTTGATGAGTATCAGTTTCCTTAAAGAAAACCTTGATATCTAACTTAGCTGAAGTTGTAAAACCATTGCACTTGAATACTGTTGTATCAAGGAAATCAATCCGACTTTCGCTTATTTTGACTAAGTTTTACTGAATGATGGTGATTATTGAGGATATTGAAATATTGCCAGAATTCTTGTATTGTGTGGGTCCAAACTATAAAAATATCATCAAGGAAGCGGACGTAAAATTGAGGAAGTACTGGGCAAAGTGGGAAAACTTCCCGTTCCCATTCTGCCATAAATATATTTGCATATGATGGTGCAAAGCGTTTACCTATAGCCGTGCCCGATATCTGAAGATAGATCTTTTCGTTGAAAGTGAAGTCATTCCTTTTCAGGCATATTTCCAAAAGATCTAACAGTTCATTATCCGGGCGGCTAATGTCAGGATTCCTGTCAAAAGCTTTTCGTACTGCGCGAAGACCAGAAACATTATCTATACGAGTGTACATGCTTTGGACATCCATTGAAATTAAGATGGCATTACTTGGTACTTTTATTTTTTTTATTTTTGAAACAAAATCATTTGTGTCTTTGATATGTAAGGAAAGACGAATGCCGTTAATTATCATTTATTAACAAGGACAACAAGGGCAACATATCATACAACAAACCTTCAATAGCGAGAGGGAGACATGCTCTTGGGAAAACACTAAAGAGAAGCGAACCTTTCCGAACAAGCCATTCTGATCATCTGCCCATATATCGTCTATCAAATCATAAACTGCACGGACTTATAACCACGTGATCTATATTAGTAGTCCAATCACACCAGACGCAAATTACCCGATAGGAGTGTCGACCCGTGCACAACACAGCTCCCCCTCTTAAAAAGACACGTCCCGGGTCGTGACTTCACAATTTGAAGGGCAGTAAATTATGACAATTAAAATCTATCGTCGAAGACATAATCATGCGACCAAACAGGAGCTCTTCTCAATCTAAGTGGTCTTTCACTTTGAGCAGCATGACCTGTATCTTCTGGCATAGTTTCACCAACACCATCCGCAGCAGCTGCATCAGGATCCACAGGAAGATCAGTTACTCGAGGCAAATCCGGATCTACTCCATTTCTGTCTTGGTAGTCATCCTCATCCACCAGTTCAACATCATCCACAGTTCCACTTCCTTTTTTCTGTCCCCAACTCCTTGTTACCTTATGTTTGTCTAATCTGTCAGTACTAATGAGTTTTATGCTGCTAGCCTGCTCACACGTTAACCCAGAAGCATCTGACGGATGACGAGTAACATTCTTCTCAACAACTTCCGGACTTACTCGACATGGCTTCAGATTATTAAAATGAACCACTTTCCTTACTTTCCCCTCCTTGTACTTAATGCGATACACCAAATCCGAAATCCTTTTCTTTACAACCCATGGACCAGACCATGGTCTCAAAAACTTTTTGGTCAAACCACGCTTTACGTTCTTATTAAAACACCATACCAAATCACCCTCCTTAAAACTTTCTCCAAAGGATCTTTTATCATAATAGTCCGCCATACGTTCCTGGCCTACATTCAAGTTGTTCCGGACAAGTTCGTATGCCTTAACAAACCCGTCTTGCATTTCCTGAACATAATGTACTACTGAGTGCTCTTTCTCAGGTGGACTGCCATAGATTATGTCCAAAGGCAACTTAATTTCCCTTCCAAACATCAAATAAACAGGTGTAAACTTCGTCTGTTTGTGAACGCTGGTCCTGTAAGCCATCAAAACTCTGGGAAGGGGAACATCCCAGTCTGTATGGTTTTCGTGTATATACTTACTTATCATGTCGGCCAAAGTCCTATTGAATCTTTCAACCATACCATCAGACTCTGGGTCTTAAGGAGTAGTCCTGCTTTTTTTAATCCCTAGGATTTCACAAACGTCTCTAAATAACTTTGAATTAAAGTCGGCACCCTGATCAGTATGGGTTTGAAAAGGAATTCCATACCTACAAATAAACTCATCTACTAATATGCGAGCAACGGTTTCGGCTTTATGGTCTACGAATGGAAAAGCTTCCACCCATTTGGTAAAATTTTCTGCAATAACAAGTATATATTTGTTTCCACGATTAGATACAGTAACGGGGCCCAATATATCCAGAGCTATCTTCTCAAATGGAGCTCCAACCAAATGGGGTTGTAGAGGAGCAATCCTCTTTTTACTTGGACCTCTCCGACTTGCACATGTCATACAATCTCTACAATGTACCTCCACATCCTTCCGTAGTCCATACCAATAGAACCTATACTTAATCCTTTGTTCCGTTTTAAGAACCGCGAGATGTCCCCCATAGACTGCATTATGAGCCAAATTTAACACCTCTGGAACACAGCTCTTAGGAATAACGACCCTTAACTGTGCACTGCCCTCTGTGTTGATTTTCAAAGCCTGACCGCATAATTTCAATTGATCCCATTTACTCCATAAATCCTTGACAACCGGGCTTCTACCTTCAACATATCTGAACTCTGGTCTCACATCTTGTTCCAATCCCTGAATAACAAAACGCAAATCTTCATCTTCATACTGCAATCGCCCAACCTCAATAATATCTAAACCCTCAGCCCACAGACTTCCCGAGGTAACAGATACCTGATTCACGAGAGCACTGCCTGTATTCCCAGAATCAGTAATGCCACATTGTTGACATGGCATCCTTGACAGTGCATCTGCATTATTGTGTTTCAACCCGGCTCTGTGTTCTACAACAAATTCATATTCAGACAATTGCGATATCCATCGTGCCAACTGTCCTTCCGGTTCTTTGAAACTCTGAATCCATTTTAACGCCTGATGGTCAGTTCTCACCTGAAATTTTCTCCCATATAAGTACGTTTTGAAATGCTTAATGAATGAAACTAGAGCTAATAATTCACGCCTAGTAGCACAGTAATTGCGCTCACTCTTATTAAGAGACCTACTAGCATAAGCAATGACCCTCTCTTCACCATGTTGAACTTGAGACAAAACTGCCCCTATTCCACTGTCACTAGCGTCGGTGTCTAGTATGAAATCTAACTTTGGATCAGGGTAAGCTAATATAGGAGCTTCTATCAGTCTCTGTTTTAATGCAACAAATGATTGATTACATTCTTGGCTCCAGACAAATTTTTCTTGCTTTTGAGTTAATCTTAACAATGGCGCTGCTATAGTGGAAAATCCCTTTACATACCGTCTATAGTATGAGGCGAGCCCAAGGAACTTTTGGATATCTCCCACTGAACAAGGAATAGGCCAATCTTTAACACAGGATACTTTTTGAGGGTCAGTTGATACCCCCTTTCCGGATACTATATGTCCCAGACAAGAAATTTCCCTTTGAAACAAATGACACTTACTTGGTTTTATCTTCAAACCAGCGTTCCGCAACCTGCCGAACACTTCTCCCAACCGTTTGATATGTTCATCAACAGTGCGACTAAAAACAATGATATCATCTAAATACACTAAAAAAACCTCCCACTGTAACCCTCCAAGTACAGCCTCCATCAACCTCTGAAAAGTGCTTGGTGCCCCACACAACCCAAAAGGCATAACATTAAATTCGTAAAGCCCATAGTTCGTAACAAATGCAGTTTTTTCTCTATCCTCAGGTGCAACTTCAACTTGGAAATAAGCCTGGAGGAGATCTAAACTACTAAAAATGGTAGCACCACTCAAAGCATCCAATGTTTGATCTATTCTTGGAAGTGGGTATGCATCTTTCTTGGTAATAGCGTTAAGTTTACGATAATCTACACAGAACCGACTAGACCCATCTTTCTTTGGTACCAGTATTATTGGACTAGACCAAGGGCTATGCGATGGACTTATCAACCCTTCCTCGAGCATGCTATCAATATGCTCCTTTACCAATGGTTGTTTCGACAGCGGTAATCGTCTACACCCCTGCCTTATTGGAACACCATCGCCAGTATAGATCGGATGATAGATCTTAGAAGTTCTGCCTATATCATTTGGTCCTTTTGCAACAATATCCGAATAAGAATTAAGCAAATTTGTCAAATCCGATCGATGTCTTTGGCTCAGTAAAGAAACATCTACATCCAACCCAAAAAAGGTTCCTCTGTCCCTCTACTTACAGCATTGAAGGTCGAATTACATGTTACCTTCGTCCTAGTGTCTGGACTGTCTACATCCTGGAACAAACCAATTGTCGTATCTTTGTAAAGTATAACTGGCTCAGGAGTAATATTCGCCACCCTCAAGGGCACTCGTCCGGAATCTGAAATGACTAACTCTCTAGCAACAGCAACGTTTGATTTTGAAGAAAATACATTAGAACCCTCCACTATTCCAACCTGTGTAGGATACGAGACCGTTCTACCTTTAACAACTAACTTCCCAGGTAAAATTATCTCATGCCCCCTGGAATTGTGATTGTCTCCGCTAGAGAAACTCGACACACAATACTTTTCTTTGAAGACCGCAATTGGATTGTTTTTCCCCTAATTTTAAGTTTTCGTAAATGGGTGTCAATTACTGCCTTAGCTTTTCCCAAGAAATCGAGGCCAAGAATACAGGATTGTGCTAAATCAGGAGCTACCAGGACACGATGAACTACTATATCTGCATGTCCCAGTTTAAATGTTAACCTTACCTCCCCTAATATGTGTATAACTTCGCCATTTGCGGAAATAACAGATTTGGTGGCCAATTTCCCCACAATGCCAACATTGCATAACTTGAGCACCACCTCGTCTAGACCGCTCTCGTCCAAACCTGACTGGAGACGCTGAGGATACAGAATTCATACCTGACAAGATTTTGGTCATCAGACTTATCAACTCATCAGTTTTAGAAGTGGTTTGTCCGCCAACTGCACCAGTCAAATCACCTTCCACCGATTTTGGTTTATTAGCACTTTGATTTCGCACATCTCTTTCTACTGCCTCCCATTCGATACTCATTCTAACAGCATCATCTAACGTGGTTGGATTTGCGTGTCTAACCTTTAAAGAGATGTCAACCCCACCCAACCCACGTAAAAACTGATCTCTGGCCAATTCGTCCCGTATACCTACACTGACAAGAGGATATGCTTTCTTAGCCAATGTTCTCAATGCATTGCTAAACTCCAAGTAGCCTTCATCAGATTGCTTAACACGTGCCAAAAATTCAGATTTATACAAGTCAGGACGGCGTGTACCATCAAGTCGCTTTTTCAACTCTTCTCCTAGAGGTATCCATTCCCTTTTTACCCTAGGTTCTATATCATTCAATACCTTACGAGCTGGGCCTTTAAGCTTGATGGCCACAAACTGACACTTTTCCTCGTCTGTCCACTTGTTGACAGCTGCACATGCCTCAAAACTCTCCAACCAATCAATGAACTCTTCTTCTTCCCCTGTAAATGCATCTGGAAGAACAACTGGCCTTATAGGCCCCTTGCTTGAACCATCGTTTTGTAATAAAGACCCAGATTTTGAACCCGAAGGTTCTTGTCCCCCTGTTGCACCCTTGTTCATCCTTGAAATAAACACAAAATAAAAATAAAACAAATATAACTTTATGGCTGATCGATCTTACTTAGATCTATACCATGGAGATGCTATAGCCTAACAGCACTCACTTATCAAAACATGAACCGATAACCCATCATTTACACAAAATATTTACAAACCCTTTTTCGCTCGTTTGAAGTCCCAAGACTCTCTGTCCTCCCCCTCGCTTTCACTGTCCTCACTATCCTCACTGTCCTTTCTGCTATCCAATTCCCTCACAGAATAATCACCTTCTTTTTTACACACATCAACCAATACTCTTTGCAATATTTTCTTCAGTTCCACATCAAAATGTAAACCATCAGGCAAATGTTTAGCGTCGTTTCTACTCACCCAACGATGCGTACCATTACGGCGCTTCTTTCTAGATGATTTTATTACATGCGAGTGCCAAGAAACAGTGTTACACCCTCGAGCATGATTTAACTGTGTTGAATTATTCAATTGTGCAGATTTATTAAACTTATGGAAAATAATGGGGGGTATTGTGACGATACCTACCAATGCCTTTGGTACAAGACTCTTTACCCCTGACTTTAATGTAGAAAGACTACTCAAAATGGAACTAGAGGATTCTCCAGAGAAAATTAATTTATGATTACCTTCAAAAGTCGTCAAGTTGTTGATTCCAACTGCAAGTTTGATGATCAAAAACCCAGAATTTCCATCTGGAAGGTTTTTCTGAACCAGCGGTAGAATATCATCTATTTCAGCTCCACTTTGATAGAAGCAGCAAAAATCTACTTCCTTATCTGTTAAAAATCTTTCGAAAAATTTAACTCTTGAGCCACCATAAAGTCGTACATGTGTCCTACTACTTTTGTCGGATGGGCCCGGCAGAGCGAGATCCGAACCACTCCAGCCACCACTGTAAGGAAAGACGAATGCCGTTAATTATCATTTATTAACAAGGACAACAAGGGCAACATATCATACAACAAACCTTCAATAGCGAGAGGGAGACATGCTCTTGGGAAAACACTAAAGAGAAGCGAACCTTTCCGAACAAGCCATTCTGATCATCTGCCCATATATCGTCTATCAAATCATAAACTGCACGGACTTATAACCACGTGATCTATATTAGTAGTCCAATCACACCAGACCGCAAATTACCCGATAGGAGTGTCGACCCGTGCACAACACATATACGCTGGGTGTTTTGATGCCAAAGATAATAGGAAATGATCAATATATTCTGAGATACAATACGATTCACTTGAACAGTCAGATATGATAGGACGCCCTTTGGGTACTTGGTTTGGAAGAAACCATTCAGTTGATGGATCTTTGTGTATTTTTGGTAAAGTATAAAAATGGCGCTGCCTAATTTCTGATCCAGGATTCAAATATTGGAACTGTTTTATATTTATAAATTTTGATTCAAGTAATTTCGAAAGAATATTTGAAATTTTCGTTGCTGTTTCTTTATAAATTGTATTGTCCAAAACCGTATAGTGTTCAGCATTGTTTAGTTGTGATTCAGCTTCTAGAATGTAATCATCTCTATCCAGGATAACACAGCAGCTACCTTTATCACTTTTTCTTATTATAATAGACTGATCATTTTTAAGGGAGTTCAATGCAGTACGCTCAGCGTGTGATAGATTTTGTTTTTCATGTACCAGATGTATGTGAGACATTTCATTATTCATTTCATCGAAAACTTTTAATATTTCTTGATCCATAAGTGCATCACAGGGCGTAAAGCTAGATTTTTCTATAAATTTAGTTATGGGACCCCAAGAAGGACTTTTCCTGTAAAAATAGCCCAACTTAATTAGTCGTTGGAATCTCAGTACTGATTCCTGAAGTGATGTTAATGATTTAGCAGAGGAAGTTGGAATGAATTTCAAGCCCTTGTCTAATATTTGTTCTTCATCTGTTGTGAGAAAACTTCGACTTAAATTGCCTACACTTTTACCCAACTGTGATGTTCTGTTTGCTACTAGACCTCCCGTTTCTAGTTTAAAGTATTAAGTTTACTAATCCAGTGGTTGAAGAGGTTGTCTGCAGTGTTTGGGGTCCAGTGTATCATATCTGTACATCCGGTGGTGGTTGGCTTGTTAAAAGGTCATTAAAGTTTTCAAGATTCTTACTCTCCTTTTTGAATTTTGATTGAAAAATAGATGAAGTAGGTATATGGGAGACATGGATGGTGGTATCAGGAAATGTAGTCTTAGCTGTCTGGAGAAGTTCAAGTAACTGATGGTAAATATTGCGGGTGTCTTCTGTTCTGTTGGTGAATCCAATGTGAAGAATAAGATGGCGAGGAGAATACGAAGAAGGGACAAACTTGTTAAAAATGGTTTTGATATGCCAAATCTTTCCACCCGGATATGATTCCATTTGGACATCATCTCTGCCTTTCGGAATGTTGCTGATATTAGAGGAGCCTATGATTAGAATTGGTTTGGTGATTGGAGGCAGATGCCAGGAACTCTTATTCTTAGGATCATGCCGACGTGGAAGTTCCATGCTGAGTTTGCGAACAGGACGTAATGTATTTGTTGGGTTTCTGCAACCAATGGCAACATGACCCACCTGACCACAATGATAACAGGTAATCTGATTATTTCTCTTTTGAGCCGCTGGTGTCGACGTCCTAGGTCCATAAAACAATGGTGTAAGAAGTTGTGCAGTAGCTGTCTTCATCTCTTTGACTTCCTTCTGAAGTGCACAAACTGTAGCATTTAAGCTATCTGAAGACTGACATTGACTCCTCAACTGAGAAACCTCACTCTTCAATTCTTTAACTGAACTAGCCAAACTCGTTATAATTCCTCTCAAATCGCCAGCTGATTGTTAAACCAGTTTACTATGAGTTTTGGTAGTACTAGTAACCTTAGTTGTCTTGGCTTCACTGACATAATCTTTCTCAATCTTTCACGAAGTAAATCGTCGAAGTCGGTTATCCGATCAAACTTATGAGCAGAACGGTCCTTCAGTTCTTGTCGCAGCCGAGTCTCATTGCCACACGTCCAGCCTCACCCTTCAAAGACTTAATCACCGCAGTCTTAATGGCATCTGCCTCATACTGCCTATCCTTCAAAAGACTCCTAACCTCAAACTGCCAGAGGTATCATCAGGTATAACACCTTGAGACTTGAGGTATCCAAACATCCAGTCATTCAACTGCTGGGAAGTTTGTGCCTTGGGTATAACACCCATCATTCCTAACTTAGTGAAGGAATCTACCATTTCCTGCTGTTACTCACTTAAGGGAACATCCAGCATCGGCTTGGGTATATCACCTAAACCTCCACTGGCCATAGTGAAACACAAGTATAAACACAAGTATAAACACACGTATAAACACAATACAAACACAGGTAAGTATCACAAAAAAATAACACAAATACCAATGTTCGCAAAGTATCACAAAAAAAAAAAATAACGCAAACACCAATGTTCACAAAGTAGCATTGCAGAACAAAATAAATCAAATCAACACTCCCACATGAGCACATATACAAGACGACACAATAATCCACACATCCAAACCCCAGGTAAACCTTCAAACAATTAGTTTAAATATATTTTATTAGAATTTGTAAAAGGATTTGGTGATTTCATACAACATTATAGGTAATTATCAAAATCTCAAAAACGATAAAGGTGCAATAGAAAGGTGATAGAAATGTTTGAAAAGATAGATTAGACTAATAATGATGTGTTTTACATAATAGGAA
>CM060201.1:33316259-33335136 GCA_030562195.1 Nipponacmea schrenckii
AATATTTCTCAGATAAAAACAGTGAAACGAAATTGATTGAACTTGGAAAGTTTTATAGTAAAGATGGCAATACTGCCGAACTAATAGATGAATATAGACATTTTAAAATAGTTTTAGAAGATATATTTACACCCCCTTCATCGGTACTTCTAAAAGTCAAAGATGTTTTACCCTTCATTATACAAAATACTATGGATGCTGCATTTCCCAATTTGACGATTTTGTATAAAATATTTTTGACAATCCCTGTATCCAGTGCTGCCAGTGAGAGAAGCTTTAGTAGATTGAAACTAATAAAAAATTATCTGAGATCAACAATGGCTGAAGACAGGCTCTCAAATTTATCTTTGATAAATATAGAAAGGAATTTTGCCAAAGATGTTGATTTCGACAAAGTCATTCAGACGTTTTCAACGATGAAAAAAAGGAGAAAAGCTATGTATGACTAAAGTTGATATCTATGATAATTGAAATTTAAAAAAAAATCGAAATGATAAAATCCATACAAACATAACATATCCATTAGCCGAAAATCTCATTCAAAATCGGGTGAAAACAGTACATCCCGTAAATTAAACTGAATACTTATGGATCTCCTAAGGGGGTAGTATCATGTGTTCTAGAAAGAGTGAAAATACTCTGCCAATAACAATAGTGTTTCTCTCGAAGAAAACTCTCATAACTAAGTTCGAAATTCGGGCAACCTCAGAAATCTCCCCCCCCCCCCCCCCCTGGGACGTAAACCTGGCTCCGCCACTGGGTAAATCTACAACTTAAATTGAACTTCGGGAAGTCTTTTCATCACCATCGACATCTTAATAATAGTTATTGTGAATCGCAACATTTTTAGGCCAAGTTGGTTGGAAAAAATGTAATTATGATATGCCTAGATCTATTCAAGAACCTAAGAGTCTTTTGTGGGGCGTGTTTCAGTGCCAGAAGCCTAGATCAGCCTTGAACTTTAAGCTTCTAGATCTATTTGTTAGTTCTTCTTTTGATGCTTCTAGTTCTAGACCTAAGTTAGTGGTAGGAGAAGTAGGCCTAGTTGTAGTACCATAAGATAAGCAGAAATAGTTGAGACAGAAGAATGTAGATCTATAGAAAGTTGAACTAAGACAAGATTAAAACTGTTCATTGTGTACCCAAATCAAGTTAATTATTTATAATAGTAAAAAATATATCACTTACAGATCCTGACCATTTTTTAAAGAAATTGCCTTGTAGGAATTCATATTTCCCGTGATTTAGCTGAAATTCTATCAAGATTTAACACTAATCTTCGGAGAAAGTAAATCTTGCAATGGTGCTAAGCAACTTAAAGAGAGATTACGTAGTATCACGTGGTATTATTCTACAAATACGATTGGCTGAAGGTGACGTCACATGATGATGTCAAATGGCCAAATAGGCTTTAATGAAGCATTAGAAAATCGCTTAAGACTGTTCTTAATATTTTAGTATTGACTTATTGTAAGATTTTATATTGTTACCCTGATTGTTATAAAATTATATCAATTCTACTCTTAGGGTTTTTTTGTTTCAATAAAGTTTGAAACGTCACCCATTGTGTTAGGCCGTGGACTGTGACTGTAAAATGTGCTTAAAAATGACTTTTTGTAGCACAACCTGGAGACTACTTTTTCTCACCTGGGATCTCTTCATATATGTTGTAGCATACTAAAAAATAATGTTCCCACTTACAGAAAGTGCCACAACTTCATTTTTCAGGCTTTAAAGATGCGCACTTTTGTCTTACTCCCTTCACATTTCATGATTTTCACCTAGCTATAAAAATACATCTGCAAATTGGGGAAGCATGAAATTTTCAGGAATTGTTGGATATATGATATAGATTCCACTGGTGCAATTAATCAGTTCATAAAAATACATGATTTCGTAATAAAATGCTGAAATCCGCAGAACGCGCAATAAAGGAAACAAATTTCCGTGTAAAAATATTAAGATCAAATATTTGGTCATAAATGCAATCAGATAGGTTTATCTGAAAAACTTGCAATATCTACTCGCATAAAAGCTTGTAGCCGATTAAATTTATAGAAAGGGAACATTGCCAACATTGCCAAATCCTCCCAATCTATATTTCTAGATTACATAAAGGGAGATAATCAACACCGAATACATTCATTGTAGCAGCTTTAATATGACCTAATAATTGAATTTAGAATCAATTTTCACATTTTAATAGACAAACAAAATACATCAAATCCTTTAATCATAGGAAACTATCTCAACCATCTCTTCTGATCCAGTGAGTTTACAAATTTTGACAGTTATCACTAGAACACGAATCAGTACATGAAACATTCGAAGAATATCATCACAATGTTTTTGTTTCACAACCTTTTAATGGATTTACAATAAATATTTTTTAAATAGACGATGGGACAGGATCTATGTCCAGACTCGGTTCATCAGATTTTCAGAGTATGATAGATTTAACCACTTAAGCAGATATATCATTAGCAGTTGTTGGGCAAGGTCCCTCCATTTCACTGTATTGTTGTCTTCACAGCATAGCTCAGAATATAACATGTACAAAACATTAACATCTCAATGTCGAGTGGTGAAGGGCGATGTACCATGATCTGTTTCCATATATATGTGTCACTTAAAGATGGCAAAATTCCTAAAATATAGCCTTGTGTTATATCATCAACAAAAACCATTTCACTTCAAAACAGCTCCAACATTAACTTCAAAGCAAATGAACTGGAAAAAAGGAAAACACAATCATTGCTCAGATGTAAGATCCTGTAGGGGTTCTATCATCCTGTTCAGGGCAATGGTCTGTCCAAGGAGTGGGAGAATTAAGACAAAGAAAAGAGAAAGATGTGGGATGATCATAATCATTATAATATAATTTAAAACAAAAATATCCATACCTGTAATTTGAAATATCTGCTCCTTCCAACAAATATATCTAAAAGTCTAGACTTTCTAAGAATTTCTTTCCATCATAAAATCCTTCTTCTTACAATATCAATAAATGCATCAAATATTTTCTCGTAAACATCAACTTCTGGACCTGAAAAGAATGACAATAAATTATTTATTAGGCCTGTCCTTCATCAAATAAATTTAACACCACATATGCATAGAAAGATTCAGACACAACTTTCAACAACAAACAGCAAAAGTGGTTGATAAGTAACTGGCATTAATGACACATAAGTACTCCAACTCACCTGGATGTACTTGCTGCCGACTAAAACAAAGACAGTGCCTGTAACAAGGAGCATGATATTGCACTTCAATAGCCACACAGTTTTTATCTCTGATGTGTCTTAAAACATTTTCATTCTTTGTTGGTGTTGCAGCTTCCCTTAGCCAACCTAAAAAATAAGCATATTAAAATATGAGCTAATTGTGGTTATATTTATAACAATATGAAAGAAAATGCTCACAACATCCTTTCTTCCACCCTTGAAAGTAGACTGTTCAGATCTTTTAACCGTCCTGCCTAATTAAGACTTATCTGTAAATCGATTATAACACTTTCGGTTAAGCTATACATTTTCTATGCTTCGACAACGCTTCCTGCAATTGGGAATACTGTTTTATAGGCTAGTAAAGATAGGGTTGGGGGTGGGACAAATTGATAGAAATTGTTTCTCTGCTGGAATCAATCAAATATACCACCAATAGCTACAATACAAAAGTTTACCAAAATCGGCTCGTGCATAAGGTCAGAACTGGGGGTTAAAGGTCACGGGCCCTATTGTTTCCAATTCTGTACGTTTATGACTTGCATAGCCGTGTTTGGTATGTAACCCAATGTTTTAAGGTGTGTAGAATTCAAATTTGACGTCCATTTGGACATAGACTGATCGTAACGTCCTTTACGACATGGCATTACGATATGACGTTAGTGACGTCATTGTTGCTAGAATTGAATTCTACGGCCTTCAAAATGATGATTATTGGCGAAGTAATAAAAACAAAGATATCATATTGTGTTCTCATTTAATTGAATGTATGTAATCACTTAAAGTCTCTTCATCATCATCATCATCTTGACTTGAAACGTCATTTGAAAAGTTCGTAATCTGGCAAGGTCCGCATGCTGATGTACAAGACAGCCCATGCTTCTTACAGCTACATCTGTTTGTATCGCATGACGTCTTACAGTTGCAATGGATGATATTTATCAATTTTTCTGGAACTGGTGGAGTATCCATAGTATGAGGTATTAAATTGCCATCTAATAACTTCCATCCCCACTGTAATGGATCAATGTTATGGCCAAGCCATTGCATCAATTGACAGCATACACGATAGCAGTGGTATTCGGCAGCTGCTTCAGTAGGAGGAATCTGGTCTGGCTTGACAAATGATGAGGACGTTGCGATTTTCCTCGATAAGACAGTATATCGAATGACATTTAAACCTGTGTTCGGTTTATTGTATAATTCCTGGATAGCACGAAGTCCAAGGTTCTTGATTTCTTGTTTTGACTGACCTTGTTTATTAAAAAGTGCTGCAATATTCTGGAGATTAGGGCTACGTACTAGTTTCTTGAATGCCGCTTTCTTTCCGATACCTGCTATGCGAGAAACGGTGTCGCAGCCGGTAAGTGCATGAAGAAATAGTAACGCACAGCTGACATTTTCGCCGAGACATGCTTTCATGGCCTTTATATCATAAATCAAGTGTTCAGCCTTCTTCAGTCTTTTGTCTGACCGGAACAAAATTCTTTTATCGCGGAGGTCGCAAAAATGTAACAACAACAGTAACAAATCGGTATCTTCACCGATCAATGATGTGGATCTCGATTTGGCTGACTCAACAGTTTTTCGTACAAGGGTCACGTCAGCGTCGCCTTCCACTTGAGTAATATCTGTTCTGTCGATTCTGTCGGTAAGTAATTTTACCAGCTGATCTTTATTCTTGAAATTCGAAATAACGGACTCTTTCTTCCCATGAAAGACGGTTTGTGGCTCTATCTTTACTTGAGGACTCTGGTTAGGATTTCGCCGTTCATGGGTACACCCTTTCGTAGAAGCATCACCATATCCATCGAAGACAACTGTTGGTCTGAAGAACTTGCCACATAGCTTGGCGATCTCTCCGTACGTGTTTCCGGATTGCCACTTTGTTCTATACAAAAGTGAGCCGCCGTCTATAACATAGTGGTCAGTTTTATCATCCGGTACATTACTCGAAAAACCACAGTATTCCATTATAGCCTGTGCTAGCGGTGGTTTATCTGCTTCTAGTGGCATGTTAGGTCCACAGAATAGTGCAGGTGGATAGGGACTGAGTTCATAAATCAGCATTTCATTCAGGGCTACTGTTTCGTCGGAACTTGCAATTATGATCATTCTTTGGAATAATACAGCTGGATCAATGGAACGATCACGGTCCACTTTGACTGAAGACATTGATTTCATCGTCACTGCTTTGTCTTTTCGGCTGAAGGAATAATTAAAAACCATGCAGCTTGACATCTTGGTCAGAATATTCTGTCCTACTGCTTCGAACCTGTCAACATTTATATTTTCCGTAGCTTGGACCCCAGTCACAATGTTTCGCAGGACGCTACTGTCAGCGAACGGTTTAAATTGCTGTACGTAATTCAGTAAGCGCTGGAAATCGATCCGATCCCGAGCCATTCTTGTCTCTGATAAATCTCTATGTTGGTCGCTAGAAATGTACTGCAGACTAGTCAGTTCCTGCATGGCAATGTTAAACTCGGCCATGATCGGGGCAGATAGAGTCCATATAGTTCGGAGCTGTTCAGAAAGGCCACTACCGCGAGTTAGACCACCTCTACTCTTCAGCGACCTCATAAATATCTGCTCTATTGATAGGTCCATACTAAGGCCAGCCCAAAACTTTTCTGTCCGTCTAGAAACAAATCCGCCCTCCAGGAACGACTGCAATACTTCAGGATGAGAATTACTCAAACTGGACATGGTCTGGTAGTATAATGACGCTGATTTCACGTAGTTGAAGTGTCCGGCTGCAGCCAATACGGGTAGACATTTCTTCACTGACGACAGATGAAGCAGCCAGTTACCCGTTCTTTCTGCTCTGACTAAGTCACGTGCGGTCTGTAATAAGTTCGTATATTTAAAACCCATATGGCTCCTGTCCTAGAAGATTCAATGACCTGCTGTTTCCATGTCGAGACGTATGAAGATACTTCTGTTATAACTTCTTTCAATATCTGATCATGTACCCCGATGTTTCCGCTGATCAATTTTCCGTACAATTCTTCCAGCGTACTCAAATATTTGACGAATTGTTGATTTACCATAAGAGGTTCGAATAGTTCATTAATCATTACTTGCGCAAGTAGTTGGTGCGCTCGAAACGCTCTGTAGATAGACTTGCCATTGAGAAGGTGTGGTATCACTTTTTGGGGGCGTAAATTTCTTCGAACATTGACTCTATTCCGAGGCCAGTCATTATGTCTCCAACTGCGCCGATATAATTCATGAACAAATGAAATCCACCAAGCATAACTAAAACTTTCTTCACTGGGTCCGTATCTGGCAAACATGCAACCATTTCCGAACACTTCCAATATAGTGGTTGGTCGAATGTAACGATCGGTTGAATTTTGTACACTCTGGCCATTTGTGAAATATATGAGAGAGCAGAGTAAAGACAGGTTTCATCAGTCGATGGCAGGCCAATCATAGGCAGGAAATAGTAAGATGATTTACCGGGATGTTGTTCACTGCAATAAGTTTTAAAGCATCATACCTGACCAACTGGGAGTCATGGTTTCGAACTTTGGTGCAAATTCCCACAATATGTCTAGATTTATACTCAAATCCAAAGTGGAGTCTAAATGATCTAGCCCGCGGAATCGATGGTCGTTGAGAATTCTTCTCGGCGTTGTATTCTTTTATCTCAATTTTTGCTGCATTTGAGACAGTTTGGAGTTCAGAAATATTCTCTCGGGGTACTACGTTGCTATTGATATTTCCGGGAGTCAAAGCCGCCATAATTGCTAGCCCATAGAAAGTGCCCTTTCCGTCTACTGTTCGTGTGTTGTGATCTGCGTTGTCCGCTACAAACATCACCGTGGTGGATTCATTGACCTGTCCAAGAGGATTCACCATATTGATCGCTGCGGCATTCTTTTCAAAACGCATCACTTCACTATAGGAAGCACATAGTCCAAGCGAGTGGAGTTGATCGATGAGGAAACGGGAGCGGAAAATACTGTGCAACTGAATACTAAGTGCCAAAATCATCGGTGCTGTAAGACTTCTAGGTCGGGCATTCTGTACTATCGCTTGCCCTATCATTGCGATCTTCAATTCTCTTCCTGTTCCAACAAAAAAATTTGATTGAGTAATTTCCGTAGTGTGGCGGGAACGAAATCCAGACAGCTTTCTTTTCTCAGTTGATTTACACTAGGGTATTCTTTCCTTGCTTCCGCATCACATTCCATGTTTTTTACATCGGTCATGATAAGCTTTGCCGCCGTTTCAACTATTAGTAACTTTTCGCTTTCAAGATCAGTTGATTGCTTCTCAGTTTTCCTGAACATCTTCAGAATAGATTCGACGCTTTCCGTCAAGCATACAACTGTCTCGTGTCCCTCTCGCTCTACAAATACTACACTGTCGCCATATTTTTCACGTAATTTTCTTTTTATGTATTTTCGGGAGTATGGTTCCTCGTTGACATTCGTGTGTTCCGTCATCTGTGTTCTTATTTCATTTACGGACATGTACTGGTCGTTGACACTCTTTAGCTCGAGGTCTAAACAAACTTTATTGAATGCCTCCTCGCGGGAAGACTGGACAGGGCGACCTGTTGTATTCGATAATTCGTCGGTTAGATTTTGAAGACTACGGCGACATCTAAATCTGCTGTCACAATCATGGTGATATACACAATCAAATGCATGAAAATCACGCGAGAAGTAATTTAGCCGTCCAAGAATTTCCATGGCCCACTCGTCAGAACGAGTTTTGCATATATTATCAATTGTACTTACAAATGTGTCCGTTTTCACACTGCTGGCTTTAACACCGAAGGTCCTTGGGTCAATCGTCACTCCACAATATAAGCAGTCCTCCTGACTCTTAAATTTATTTCCTCTGGTCTTCTTCGACACGGATGGAAACAGCTTTGTTTCAGACTTCCTCTTTTGCAATATGATTTTAATATTTGTGTAGCGCTCGCGACATCGTTTATGAACAGAAGTGCCCACAATGATACTCAAAATATTTGAATTTAACTCTTCGCGATTCTTTGCCGACATCTGCACTCCAGCGACACCCTTTTCTCCCAATACCACACGCGGGCCACGACCATCGTCCATGCACAGCACACATTCACCACTTGCATCAATATCCATCGTAAACACCGACGTTAAGTTCGTAAAAATAACATGAAAGTGCTGAAAATAGTTTAGAATTTAGCAGTTTAAAGGGAAGTGACGTCGCCAACGACTATGACGTCATGTCCGTAAATGACGTTAAGATCACTCTATGTTAAAATGGGCGACAAATTTGGATTCTACACACCCTAAAACATTGGGTTACATACCAAACACGGCTATGCAGGTCATAAACGTACAGAATTGGAAACACAATCCCTTTTAATAGGGCCCGTGACCTTTAACCCCCAGTTCTGACCTTATGCACGAGCCGATTTTGGTAAACTTTTGTATTTTAGCTATTCGTGGTATATGTGATTGATTCCAGCAGAGAAACAATTTCTATCAATTTGTCCCACCCCCACCATTAGTGCGGAGCTAAATTTACTAGCCTATTATTAAACATAATCAGTACAGAATTTCATCGAATTCCGCTCTCGCATTAAAAAAAAATGGCCGCTATGTAATTTCAAGAATCCGATCTCCTATGATAAATTTCATGCCTTTATATCACCAGGATCCACATTGAGTGGGTTGTCTATTAAAAATACAAAAGAACTATCAAATAAAAATACTTTAAAAGTATTCTATATTTTTGAAACAGTGAAATGTCATCGGGTAGCCAAACAAATATAATGTAAACAAAGCAATGTTCAATGAAATATTTACTTTCGTTTTCTTACCTTCAAACACATCCTTGTGCATTTCACATAATCTTTTTTCTTCCCCTTCCAGATTTATCCATTTGTAAGGAAAGACGAATGCCGTTAATTATCATTTATTAACAAGGACAACAAGGGCAACATATCATACAACAAACCTTCAATAGCGAGAGGGAGACATTCTCTTGGGAAAACACTAAAGAGAAGCGAACCTTTCCGAACAAGCCATTCTGATCATCTGCCCATATATCGTCTATCAAATCATAAACTGCACGGACTTATAACCACGTGATCTATATTAGTAGTCCAATCACACCAGACGCAAATTACCCGATACGAGTGTCGACCCGTGCACAACACAGCTCCCCCTCTTAAAAAGACACGCCCCGGGGTCGTGACTTCAAAATTTTAAGGGCAGTAATTTATGACAATTAAACTCTATCGTCGAAGACATAATCATGCGACCAAACAGGAGCTCTTCTCAATCTAAGTGGTCTTTCACTTTGAGCAGCATGACCTGTATCTTCTGGCATAGTTTCACCAACACCATCCGCAGCAGCTGCATCAGGATCCACAGGAAGATCAGTTACTCGAGGCAAATCCGGATCTACTCCATTTGTCTTGTTGTCCACCAGTTCAACATCATCCACAGTTCCACTTCCTTTTTTCTGTCCCCAACTCCTTGTTACCTTATGTTTGTCTAATCTGTCAGTACTAATGGGTTTTATGCTGCTAGCCTGCTCACACGTTAACCCAGAAGCATCTGACGGATGACGAGTAACATTCTTCTCAACAACTTCCGGACTTACTCGACATGGCTTCAGATTATTAAAATGAACCACTTTCCTTACTTTCCCCTCCTTGTACTTAATGCGATACACCAAATCCGAAATCCTTTTCTTTACAACCCATGGACCAGACCATGGTCTCAAAAACTTTTTGGTCAAACCACGCTTTACGTTTTTATTAAAACACCATACCAAATCACCCTCCTTAAAACTTTCTCCAAAGGATCTCCTATCATAATAGTCCGCCATACGTTCCTGGCCTACATTCAAGTTGTTCCAGGACAAGTTCGTATGCCTTAAAAAACCCCGTCTTGCATTTCCTGAACATAACGTACTAACGAGTGCTCTTTCTCAGGTGGACTGCCATAGATTATGTCCAAAGGCAACTTAATTTCCCTTCCAAACATCAAATAAACAGGTGTAAACTTCGTCTGTTTGTGAACGCTGGTCCTGTAAGCCATCATAACTCTGGGAAGGTGAACATCCCAGTCTGTATGGTTTTCGTGTATATACTTATCATGTCGGCCTAAGTCCTATTGAATCTTTCAACCATACCATCAGACTCTGGGTGATAAGGAGTAGTCCTGCTTTTTAATCCCTAGGATTTCACAAACGTCTCTAAATAACTTTGAATTAAAGTCGGCACCCTGATCAGTATGGATTTGAAAAGGAATTCCATACCTACAAATAAACTCATCTACCAATATGCGAGCAACGGTTTCGACTTTATGGTCTACCAATGGAAAAGCTTCCACCCATTTGGTAAAATAATCTGAAATAACAAGTATATATTTGTTTCCACGATTAGATACAGTAACGGGGCCCAATATATCCAGAGCTATCTTCTCAAATGGAGCTCCAACCAAATGGGGTTGTAGAGGAGCAACCCTCTTTTTACTTGGACCTCTCCGACTTGCACATGTCATACAATCTCTACAATGTACCTCCACATCCTTCCGTAGTCCATACCAATAGAACCTATACTTAATCATTTGTTCCGTTTTAAGAACCACGAGATGTCCCCCATAGACTGCATTATGAGCCAAATTTAACACCTCTGGAACACAGCTCTTAGGAATAACGACCCTTAACTGTGCACTGCCCTCTGTGTTGATTTTCAAAACCTGACCACATAATTTCAATTGATCCCATTTACTCCATAAATCCTTGACAACCGGGCTTCTACCTTCAACATATCTGAACTCTGGTCTCACATCTTTTTCCAATCCCTGAATAACAAAACGCAAATCTTCATCTTCATACTGCAATCAGCCCACAGACTTCCCGAGGTAACAGATACCTGATTCACGAGAGCACTGCCTGTATTCCCAGAATCAGTAATGCCACATTGTCGACATGGCATCCTTGACAGTGCATCTGCATTATTGTGTTTCAACCCGGCTCTGTGTTCTACAACAAATTCATATTCAGACAATGGCGATATCCATCGTGCCAACTGTCCTTCCGGTTCTTTGAAACTCTGAATCCATTTAAACGCCTGATGGTCAGTTCTCACCTTAAATTTTCTAACATATAAGTACGTTTTGAAATGCTTAATAAATGAAACTAGAGCTAATAATTCACGCCTAGTAGCACAGTAATTGCGCTCACTCTTATTAAGAGACCTACTAGCATAAGCAATGACCCTCTCTTCACCATGTTGAACTTGAGACAAAACTGCCCCTATTCCACTGTCACTAGCGTCTGTGTCTAGTATGAAATCTAACTTTGGATCAGGGTAAGCTAATATAGGAGCTTCTATCAGTCTCTGTTTTAATGCAACAAATGATTGATTACATACTTGGCTGAAGACAAATCTTTCTTGCTTTTGAGTTAATCTTAACAATGGCGCTGCTATAGTGGAAAATCCCTTTACATACCGTCTATAATATGAGGCGAGCCCAAGGAACTTTTGGATATCTCCCACTGAACAAGGAATAGGCCAATCTTTAACACAGGATACTTTTTGAGGGTCAGTTGATACCCCCTTTCCGGATACTATATGTCCCAGACAAGAAATTTCCCTTTGAAACAAATGACACTTGCTTGGTTTTATCTTCAAACCAGCGTTCCGCAACCTGCCGAACACTTCTCCCAACCGTTTGATATGTTCTTCAACAGTGCGACTAAAAACAATGATATCATCTAAATACACTAAACAAACCTCCCACTGTAACCCTCCAAGTACAGCCTCCATCAACCTCTGAAAAGTGCTTGGTGCCCCACACAACCCAAAAGGCATAACATTAAATTCGTAAAGCCCATAGTTCGTAACAAATGCAGTTTTTTCTCTATCCTCAGGTGCAACTTCAACTTGGAAATAAGCCTGGAGGAGATCTAAACTACTAAAAATGGTAGCACCACTCAAAGCATCCAATGTTTGATCTATTCTTGGAAGTGGATATGCATCTTTCTTGGTAATAGCGTTAAGCTTACGATAATCTACACAGAACCGACCAGACCCATCTTTCTTTGGTGCCAGTATTATTGGACTAGACCAAGGGCTATGCGATGGACTTATCAACCCTTCCTGGAGCATGCTATCAATATGCTCCTTTACCAATGGTTGTTTCGACAGCGGTAATCGTCTACACCCCTGCCTTATTGGAACACCATCGCCAGTATAGATCGGATGATAGATCTTAGAAGTTCTGCCTATATCATTTGGTCCTTTTGCAACAATATCCGAATAAGAATTAAGCAAATTTGTCAAATCCGATCGATGTCTTTGGCTCAGTAAAGAAACATCTACATCCAACCCTAAAAAAAGGTTCCTCTGTCCCTCTACTTACAGCATTTAAGGTCGAATTACATGTTACCTTCGTCCTAGTGTCTGGACTGTCTACATCCTGGAACAAACCAATTGTCGTATCTTTGTAAAGTATAACTGGCTCAGGAGTAATATTCGCCACCCTCAAGGGCACTCGTCCAGAATCTGAAATGACTAACACTCTAGCAACAGCAACGTTTGATTTTGAAGAAAATACATTAGAACCCTCCACTATTCCAACCTGTGTAGGATACGAGACCGTTCTACCTTTAACAACTAACTTCCCAGGTAAAATCATCTCATGCCCCCCTGGAATTGTGATTGTCTCCGCTAGAGAAACTCGACACACAATACTTTTCTTTGAAGACCGCAATTGGATTGTTTTTCCCCCAATTTTAAGTTTTCGTAAATGGGTGTCAATTACTGCCTTAGCTTTTCCCAAGAAATCGAGGCCAAGAATACAGGATTGTGCTAAATCAGGAGCTACCAGGACACGATGAACTACTATATCTGCATGTCCCAGTTTAAATGTTAACCTTACCTCCCCTAATATGTGTATAACTTCGCCATTTGCGGAAATAACAGATTTAGAGAAGTTGACTAGCCGATTTCGCATAAGTGTGCCACAACCTGTCGCACAAATGTCATCCCACAACTTCTTATTGATAAGCGTATAAACCGACCCAGTGTCCACAAGCATATCCGTTTTAATATGTTCAATTAATCCAGAACACAGTAACGAACACCCCACACGTTCGATACTTTCAACTGAACCTCCCCCCCCATCAAGCAAAGGGCTATTTACATCTAGGACCGACAGTTGCCCCGCACTTCCGGTCGCCCTCAGTTTTCCGAAAAGTGTTGCCTTGTACAATTAGCCTGAACGTGTCCATAAGATCCACATTTCCAACACTGACGTCGCTCACCAAGTTTTGGACAATTTCGCCTTTGGTGGCCAATTTCCCCACAATGCCAACATTGCATAACTTCAGCACCACCTCGTCTAGACCGCTCTCGTCCAAAACTGACTGGAGACGCTGAGGATACAGAATTCATACCTGACAAGATTTTGGTCATCAGACTTATCAACTGCACCCGTCAAATCACCTTCCACCGATTTTGGTTTATTAGCACTTTGATTTCGCACATCTCTTTCTACTGCCTCCCATTCGATACTCATTCTAACAGCATCATCTAACGTGGTCGGATTTGCGTGTCTAACCTTTAAAGAGATGTCAACCCCACCCAACCCACGTAAAAACTGATCTCTGGCCAATTCGTCCCGTATACCTACACTGACAAGAGGATATGCTTTCTTAGCCAATGTTCTCAATGCATTGCTAAACTCCAAGTAGCCTTCATCAGATTGCTTAACACGTGCCAAAAATTCAGATTTATACAAGTCAGGACGGCGTGTACCATCAAGTCGCTTTTTCAACTCTTCTCCTAGAGGTATCCATTCCCTTTTTACCCTAGGTTCTATATCATTTAATACCTTACGAGCTGGGCCTTTAAGCTTGATGGCCACAAACTGACACTTTTCCTCGTCTGTCCACTTGTTGACAGCTGCACATGTCTCAAAACTCTCCAACCAATCAATGAACTCTTCTTCTTCCCCTGTAAATGCATCTGGAAGAACAACTGGCCTTATAGGCCCCTTGCTTGAACCATCGTTTTGTAATAAAGACCCAGATTTTGAACCCGAAGGTTCTTGTCCCCCTGTTGCACCCTTGTTCATCCTTGAAATAAACACAAAATAAAAATAAAACAAATATAACTTTATGGCTGATCGATCTTACTTAGATCTATACCATGGAGATGCTATAGCCTAACAGCACTCACTTATCAAAAACATGAACCGATAACCCATCATTTACACGATTTCACAAAATATTTACAAACCCTTTTTCGCTCGTTTGAAGTCCCAAGACTCTCTGTCCTCCCCCTCGCTTTCACTGTCCTCACTATCCTCACTGTCCTTTCTGCTATCCAATTCCCTCACAGAATAATCACCTTCTTTTTTACACACATCAACCAATACTCTTTGCAATATTTTCTTCAGTTCCACATCAAAATGTAAACCATCAGGCAAATGTTTAGCGTCGTTTCTACTCACCCAACGATGCGTACCATTACGGCGCTTCTTTCTAGATGATTTTATTACATGCGAGTGCCAAGAAACAGTGTAACACCCTCGAGCATGATTTAACTGTGTTGAATTATTCAATTGTTTGATGCCGGCATTAATCTCTGCCAAAACTGTATCAAACTGCTTTTGCTGCTCTCGTTCTGTATCAGGTGCAGATTTATTAAACTTATGGAAAATAATGGGGGGTATTGTAACGATACCTACCAATGCCTTTGGTACAAGACTCTTTACCCCTGACTTTAATGTAGAAAGACTACTCAAAATGGAACTAGAGGATTCTCCAGAGAAAATTAATTTATGATTACCTTCAAAAGTCGTCAAGTTGTTGATTCCAACTGCAAGTTTGATGATCAAAAACCCAGAATTTCCATCTGGAAGGTTTTTCTGAACCAGCGGTAGAATATCATCTATTTTAGCTCCACTTTGATAGAAGCAGCAAAAATCTACTTCCTTATCTGTTAAAAATCTTTCGAAAAATTTAACTCTTGAGTCACCATAAAGTCGTACATGTGTCCTACTACTTTTGTCGGATGGGCCCGGCAGAGCGAGATCCGAACCACTCCAGCCACCACTGTAAGGAAAGACGAATGCCGTTAATTATCATTTATTAACAAGGACAACAAGGGCAACATATCATACAACAAACCTTCAATAGCGAGAGGGAGACATGCTCTTGGGAAAACACTAAAGAGAAGCGAACCTTTCCGAACAAGCCATTCTGATCATCTGCCCATATATCGTCTATCAAATCATAAACTGCACGGACTTATAACCACGTGATCTATATTAGTAGTCCAATCACACCAGACGCAAATTACCCGATACGAGTGTCGACCCGTGCACAACACATTCTTTGGCATAAGATATAATTTTTGTCCAACTAGTTTCCGACAATTGAAGAATTTTCCCAGGATCTTTCGATACGAGATGAATTAAAAACTTTATTTTGTCGGTCGCAGCAATGTTTACAGTGAGTTGACCTCTACTTTTATTAAACGATATTCTATAACAGTCTACCGTCTATACATGTAAATACCATGATTAAAAAATTATTTAAATTCACAGCAAAGCATAAACAAGTGTTGCTCTAATTTTTAAAATGATATACATGTACTACAATCTAGAGGAATATCTGTGAGTTACTATACAATAACAATCCTGTCCTTAATCTTTAGAGCCAAAACCAAGCAAAAGGGCTAACGTAAACTCTAAAGAGGTGTTAAAAAGCTAATCTAATTGGAAAATGTTTCTTTTTAACCCTTTAATAGGTTTCAACTAATAATATTGAATCTTTATGGGGCCCAAAACTAAGCACACGTAAACACAATATACACTAGATCAACTATAGGCTAATACTATTACCTAGAATCCCAATACAAGATATACTTATAGTCTGTTTTTATAAACAAGATTCAAACTAAAGGTTCAATTCAAATAAAATATACAAGATCGACCATAAAGGTAAAAATATACAATCCATGAAAAGCGTAAGTATTTAGTATACAACGTCCATAACAGTGACATTTACCTCCGATCCCAGTTCAAAATACACTGTATTTCAATAATCAATCTATGTCAGGAGATTTATACAATCTAGACATACAATTTAGATTTTAAAATCAACATACCGAGATTCAGAATCTATCTTAACGCGCGAATCTCTATATTCTACACTGTAAGCATTGCCGATATTCTCGAGGGCATCGAGTACATTTTCTGTAGTGCTATGATTAGGTTGTCTGATTAGATTTCTACGGAACAGTTTTTGAAGCACCAATCTGAAGGAGATTATCACCAAAATGAGTAATGGAATACCACATCCTAAACCGCAAACTACTTGTCACAACCCATTTTAAATATTTTAAACTCACTTTTACCCAACTTTTCAACTTTCCCTTTACATCTTCTTTTAATCATATTTTCAAATGTTTTTAACAGTCAACCCAATTTAAAATTTTTTTCAGGAAAGAATTAAGGTTTAATGGATTTTTTTTTTTAAATTAAAAAAAAAAATTTTGAAAAAATAAAAAAAAAATTTTTGGAAAAATTTTTTAGTTTTGTTGTTATTTGGGAAAATCCCGTTAGTGAAATTTGGAAAATTGAAAATTAAAATATGTTTTATTATATTTCCCGTTTTTTAAAAAAAGTTTAAATTGGGTCAAAAATTATAAAATTCATTGTCTTTAAATTTTTTTAAGAATGTTTTGCCCTAAAAAATTCGATTTATAGGTTTGGAAGTCGTAAAATTCAGGTTTACCCTTTATCGCAAAGACTTTGGGGTGTTTAATACAGGGTTTTTTTTGGGTTTTTTGGGTTTTTTTTTTTTTTTTTTTTTTGCTGGTTGCATTTGTTTTCCGTAATAAATAAGGGTTAGAGTGAGAAATCAAATATACAGTGTATTATTATTCACTTGATACTGTGGAAACCGACTATAGGTTTGATCTCGATATATTGTCCTTGAATTATTATTTACTGGTTTGGATCCCGTATACAATTGGTCTATATATCTACCTTTGATACGAATAATACATAATTCCATCTATTAAAGCAAATGTTACAGCAATATTTGCAGAAATCCAGATTGTCTGTTCTATTGGTTCATATTGGTGCTAAAATAGTTCGTAGAAAAATCATCCCAGTAAATCCTTTCTTCTAAAATATAAAGAGCAAAAATATTAAAAATCATCTTGAATATTTGAAATATTCACTTGATTCAGAGATGCAGTTTAACCCGAAAAATGTCATGTGCATCCAAAATAATTTCTTCTAAAATATAGAGAGCAACAATGTTGCAGAGACCATACTTATAACTGATGCAAATTGTGCTTTGTTCAATAGCTAATTTAAGATTCAATAATAGATGCCAAACATTCATTTCAGATTCACATTCTATAAAAAATGTTATGATCCACTATGAGTCCACTACTAAACAATTATTATTACCGATTTTGTCATGATTTGGATGAGACTTTTGGTTGAGGGAAATTTTAAAGTGCTCTTATTACAGACGATTTCAGAAGATTCTATTTAGCGAAATTATACCGACTTTCATATTTTGGAATAAATTTTGACTAACGGAATTGTCTTGCTTCTACTATTTTATTGTTTAGTCACTGAAACAATGCGGAAAGAAATATAGTTGTTTCTTTGAATACTAGTATATACTTACGGTGAACAGCTACAGAAACGATTTGTGGTCATTGAACCTCTGAACAACAACCTCATTTATATTAGAATTAAAAAGATCTGCTTATCTGTTCTTCACCTGGCCCATTCCAATACAAACTGAAATACAATAAATATCAATCCCTGAATCAGACTGATTATTATTCGACCATCGTGTACGATGAATCCCATAAACTCTAATAAATCCACAGCAACAGCACGCGGTAAAAATCCTTAAAGAAAGAAGCAGGTTCGATGAATATGACGTATCGGCTATTAACTATTAAAACATAATCATAGAATTTCTGTTTATTTAGTATGTCTAGGGAAATTCTTAATAAGACAAATTATAGGGAAAGTTTTTCAAAACAAAACCTAGCTACATTTCCAACATATATATCGTTTCCTATTGTGGATGATTAACTCAAATTGCTAAATATTATATAGAGACTGAGACAAGTTTCGTTATCGATTCATCCTAGTCAGTTTTACCGACATTAGAACAATTTTACACCAAATGTGTAATTGAGAGTAAATATGGATAATTATGTTACAAGGTAGTTATTCCTAAACCAGTTTAATGACAGCAATATCTACCCCTCAAACTAACAAGACTTGTGCCTTGATATAAAGAACCTGTATTGTTTTGAAGGGCTGTTATATCCACGAGCTTCATCTACCAAATGTTTATAGGTAGACTTAATGTAGATAAACAACGAAAAGTCCAAATGAAGATAATTCTTCTCGCCGAAACATTTGTTTTTATTGTATATTGCAGATTCCAACTATATTAACAACTACGTGATTTTAAGGAAAAATTACCTTTGTATGCTAATCCGTTTCTAAATTTCTTTGACATATTCAAATACCGTCTTGTTGTCGTCCAGAGCCAGAGAGAAAAATTCACTCTTTGTGATCCAATACAAGACACGTTGTTTTATATCAGCTGTTAAAAAATTGAATTTCCATCTTTATTGA
>CM060201.1:33335636-33378835 GCA_030562195.1 Nipponacmea schrenckii
TATCATGTAAGGAAAGACGAATGCCGTTAATTATCATTTATTAACAAGGACAACAAGGGCAACATATCATACAACAAACCTTCAATAGCGAGAGGGAGACATGCTCTTGGGAAAACACTAAAGAGAAGCGAACCTTTCCGAACAAGCCATTCTGATCATCTGCCCATATATCGTCTATCAAATCATAAACTGCACGGACTTATAACCACGTGATCTATATTAGTAGTCCAATCACACCAGACGCAAATTACCCGATACGAGTGTCGACCCGTGCACAACACAGCTCCCCCTCTTAAAAAGACACGTCCCGGGTCGTGACTTCACAATTTTAAGGGCAGTAAATTATGACAATTAAACTCTATCGTCGAAGACATAATCATGCGACCAAACAGGAGCTCTTCTCAATCTAAGTGGTCTTTCACTTTGAGCAGCATGACCTGTATCTTCTGGCATAGTTCATAGTTCACCATCCGCAGCAGCTGCATCAGGATCCACAGGAAGATCAGTTACTCGAGGCAAATCCGGATCTACTCCATTTGTCTTGGTAGTCGTCCTCATCCACCAGTTCAACATCATCCACAGTTCCACTTCCTTTTTTCTGTCCCCAACTCCTTGTTACCTTATGTTTGTCTAATCTGTCAGTACTAATGGGTTTTATGCTGCTAGCCTGCTCACACGTTAACCCAGAAGCATCTGACGGATGACGAGTAACATTCTTCTCAACAACTTCCGGACTTACTCGACATGGCTTCAGATTATTAAAATGAACCACTTTCCTTACTTTCCCCTCCTTGTACTTAATGCGATACACCAAATCCGAAATCCTTTTCTTTACAACCCATGGACCAGACCATGGTCTCAAAAACTTTTTGGTCAAACCACGCTTTACGTTTTTATTAAAACACCATACCAAATCACCCTCCTTAAAACTTTCTCCAAAGGATCTCCTATCATAATAGTCCGCCATACGTTCCTGGCCTACATTCAAGTTGTTCCGGACAAGTTCGTATGCCTTAACAAACCCGTCTTGCATTTCCTGAACATAACGTACTAACGAGTGCTCTTTCTCAGGTGGACTGCCATAGATTATGTCCAAAGGCAACTTAATTTCCCTTCCAAACATCAAATAAACAGGTGTAAACTTCGTCTGTTTGTGAACGCTGGTCCTGTAAGCCATCATAACTCTGGGAAGGTGAACATCCCAGTCTGTATGGTTTTCGTGTATATACTTATCATGTCGGCCAAAGTCCTATTGAATCTTTCAACCATACCATCAGACTCTGGGTGATAAGGAGTAGTCCTGCTTTTTTTAATCCCTAGGATTTCACAAACGTCTTCTAGCAAAGGGCTATTTACATCTAGGACCGACAGTTGCCCCGCACTTCCGGTCGCCCTCAGTTTTCCGAAAAGTTTTGCCTTGTACAATTAGCCTGAACGTGTCCATAAGATCCACATCTCCAACACTGACGTCGGTCACCAAGTTTTGGACAATTTCGCCTTTGGTGGCCAATTTCCCCACAATGCCAACATTGCATAACTTGAGCACCACCTCGTCTAGACCGCTCTCGTCCAAACCTGACTGGAGACGCTGAGGATACAGAATTCATACCTGACAAGATTTTGGTCATCAGACTTATCAACTCATCAGTTTTAGAAGTGGTTTGTCCGCCAACTGCACCCGTCAAATCACCTTCCACCGATTTTGGTTTATTAGCACTTTGATTTCGCACATCTCTTTCCACTGCCTCCCATTCGATACTCATTCTAACAGCATCATCTAACGTGGTCGGATTTGCGTGTCTAACCTTTAAAGAGATGTCAACCCCACCCAACCCACGTAAAAACTGATCTCTGGCCAATTCGTCCCGTATACCTACACTGACAAGAGGATATGCTTTCTTAGCCAATGTTCTCAATGCATTGCTAAACTCCAAGTAGCCTTCATCAGATTGCTTAACACGTGCCAAAAAATCAGATTTATACAAATCAGGACGGCGTGTACCATCAAGTCGCTTTTTCAACTCTTCTCCTAGAAGTATCCATTCCTTTTTTACCCTAGGTTCTATATCATTAAATACCTTACGAGCTGGGCCTTTAAGCTTGATGGCCACAAACTGACACTTTTCCTCGTCTGTCCACTTGTTGACAGCTGCACATGCCTCAAAACTCTCCAACCAATCAATGAACTCTTCTTCTTCCCCTGTAAATGCATCTGGAAGAACAACTGGCCTTATAGGCCCCTTGCTTGAACCATCGTTTTGTAATAAAGACCCAGATTTTGAATCCGAAGGTTCTTGTCCCCCTGTTGCACCCTTGTTCATCCTTGAAATAAACACAAAATAAAAATATAACTTTATGGCTGATCGATCTTACTTAGATCTATACCATGGAGATGCTATAGCCTAACAGCACCCACTTATCAAAACATGAACCGATAACCCATCGATACGAGTGTCGACCCGTGCACAACAATCAAATATAATATGACGTACATTGAATATAAATAATGAGCCGGGACGTCGTTTTCAAATTATAATCTTAGATTTTAATAATAATTTAACAAGAACAAGAATAAGAATTGATGAAGACATGCTATGAATACTGTGAATCAATACTTTAAGTACAGTTTGGTAACATTAAAGGTTAATATATTTATTTGAATTGCTGACTGAGCAAATTAATACCAATTCTTTATATATTTATATATTGTCTCTTTAATATATTGAAATACTACAGTTCAAGTGCAAGGAATATTCCCAATCACCCCTTACTGCGTGTGTTTAAATTTAAGGTCGTTTCTATGGGTATACGTAGATTATTTGAAGAAGGTCATCATTTACAGATTAGAAAAATAATCTTGAATATAAATGTCGCTTGTATTGAATTTTACCTGGTAGAAAATCGATAAGCGTAAAAACCCAGACTAAAACATGCAGTATTTATTACATTATGTCACCAGTTGTTGATTTGTTTTATTGCAAAAGTTCTCGTTGTGGATGTGACGGTTTGTTTTTGTCGTTCTGAAACGGCATCAATTTATGTAATGTTATTTCTGGATTCTAGATATTAGACAGATGAATTATAGAATCCCAATTATAATAGATGAAAACTCTGGTAAATTTAAAAGTATATATTTAACTAGCTAGAAAAATATGATACAAGTACTACATATAAAAGCTTAAAACAAACTGAAGAAAATAGAGTTTACAATCCCATATCATGCTAGATCCCCCAACCATATTTGGTAATGTTTATCTTAGATTCCCAGGTGTACTGGCTCGTTTCCATTGTTTACTAAAAATACCTAGCCAGTGGTCAGTATTATTTTGACCATCTATACTATTGTATTTAAGAATACCTTGAACGCGTACTGAGTATATCAAAGAAATCTAAGACTACCAATAAACAAGAATATAATATTATATGTATACTTTAATTTGCAATAACAATTTAACATAATAACAATGTGAAATGCTGGTAGTATAGTATCGCCTGAGAATACAACGTTATATCATTTATTACCAGCTTCAGCTTTACGGAATCTGCCGAAGATTGCCGAATTATCTGTCGTAATAAAGATAATAAAACTTAAAGACGCATTCCTTTCCTTTCCCTTTCAAGACAAGAATAAAGTTTTCGTATCACAGCCTTTGCTTTCGAGTAAATTCCAGGTATTAACATTCATAGGAACAATTTTCCCACCTTAATTTAGAATTGAAATAACTAAAACTATGTTTGTATATTACAATTTAACCTTAAACAAAAACACAAATAAAAATCAGGCCAAGGTCAAGGTTACTCCTGGAAAAAGTTAAAAACTATATTCAAATATATTTGGAGCGTGTATTTTAATCGCCCCGTCCGTAAACGTTTTTTCACTCCTTTAGCTGTACGGTGCAACTCGTGCTCACTCTCCAGAATTTGATTTTTATTTTGTGGATCAGTGTCATTATGATGAAGATCCCTATTGATTTTCATAATGATCCGATAAGATTTCGCAGACTTATTGTGTCTGACTTAGCTTTTTTCGCCTCATTATCTATAGGGTGCTCACTCTACAAGCTACAATTCTTTATAGATCACTATCGATGAATGGTGTCTGACTTAGCTTTTTTCCCATAGCTGGAGGGTGCAACTCGTGCTCACTCTAGTGGCAACAGTTCTCTGTGTATTCTTTTGATTTTTATTTTGTAGGTCATGTAGATGATCCCTATTGATTGCCCTAATGATATGATAATTTTTCACCGAAATATTGTGTCTGACGTATGTTCGAGTTTCCATAGTGCAACTCTACTCACTCTACAGACAATAATTTTTTATGGAGTTTTATTTTTTCTGCTTTAAAATCTCTATAGAATAGACATGAACCAAATGTGAATGAAAAACAAACAATAATTTGTACTTGCAATTAAAGCTGCTGGTGAGCGTATGTCAAGTCTATCTTTTTCAAAATGCGTCAGTCTGATATGACGCCTCAAACATCACTTCCGGTTTGAATTTTTCTTGCAAGGGTATTCTTGTAGCATTGTTATAATTGATGAATTATTGTTAAGCTCTACTGAATCAAAAGACTCGCTTTTAGTTAAATTCGCACATCTTGGAAGAGGTTTATATCAAACAGATTCGTTGTGAATCTTATGCCATTAGTGTCACACTTCTTATACTTGAAAAGTTAAAACCATGAGTTGGGTAATTAATTAAGTATTAAGGTACATCTGGTAAGATGTCTATCTATTTCATAGGAAAAGATCTTACATCTTTTATCGTCACCTATCGAGTACTTGAAAAGTAAAACCATGTGGGGGTAAATTACTGTAGTATTAAGGGACAACAAGGGATGCATTTTATCTAAGTTCTAACAGATATCCTTAATTAGGGAAAAGGACGGTTGACTGGGAAGAGAAAGGTCTGAGGTAGATCTTTTGATACAGTAGAGTGCCATTAGTGTTTGATGAAAATAAAGTAGGGTTTGTTTTATGTTTTAATGTGCCTTCAATTCATTGTGTCTTGGGAAGAGAAGAAGTAACCAATATCCAGTCTGTAATAGTCATAACTAGCCTAGTAGCATAGGAAACCTACAACAGCAAGGCGTAGCTTGTATCTCCAACAAAATAGCTTGCCTACAGTATATCAAAACCTGTCTGCAATATATGCAGAGCGTATTAAGAACTTGTCTGCATTCTTACTATGCATTATAGTCAAAATATATAGTTTTTGTCCACAAATCTAAATTACCCCGGAAGTGTAGTCACCTGACGTGAATTTGATGACGTAGTTTTATTTGTATACACAACCTGTTTATATGATGTCATAAAATAACTCATATACGACCTCATTCACTTTTTTATTATGAATTTTGGATTAAAAGTTAATTTTGTACATTGGTCATGTCTCTGTGATAATTATATAATAATAATGTATTTGAGCCTCCGTAGGTTTAATTATTTGATAAATCGATTTTCACGCACTACGATACGAACTCTCTAACATTCACACAGTAGTCAAAATACTACACTTTGTTAATAGTCTATATCAAATGAATCTACTATATCCAAATCGTATAAAGGAAGTAAAAAGGTCCACAATGTACATGAATATTGACCTGATTAAAACAACTGAATATATTGAACATTATGTAGTGAAACCATTACTGTAAGGTAACGTTCGAGAACAACTGTGAATGCTAGTTCTGTGTAAATGTAAAATGTACATAAAATCAATAATCGGAGTCATGTGGTTGTTTAGCCGGTGGATTGCAATAAACGGTAAGCACTAGTTAGCTATGACATTTTTGTATTTTTGCAAATTTAATTTCACATTTTTACGAAAAACAAAACAAAAAACAAAAACAAACTAATATACGAGATGATTTACCGTTATTTAAAGTATGATAACGTATGGATTTTAAATAAACCATTTGATCTTAATGGGATTGCAAAGAGATTTTCTGAATTTTGTATTTGAGTCGGGGACACTGATAACAACAATTTGCACCATTCCAATTTTCAATTGGATGTGTATAATTCATGCAATTCCGTTAAGATGTCAGCAATCGCGAAGGCCTTATGTGATACTAGCATATTTTGCGATAAGTGACAGAAAAGGGAAAAAAAGGAATTATTGAAATTATACCATTGCACCATTAAGGAATCAGATGCTGCATCTCACACTACTCCACAGATCTCAAATGAGTTAACTTCTTATTACCTTGAATACAGTAAGTCATTTTCACTCACAACTCCAGTCCGTCCAGCTGTAAATGGACTTGTGAACCTAAGTTGTTATCCTTATATAGTAGATATAGTTGTTTCTTTCTTTTTTCAACAACAATAAGGACGTTTGAGATAATAAAATATTTTGATAGATATGTCAATGGGTAATAATTAAACAAAACATCATCAAAAAGGGATTTCATTTATATTTTGCTGATTTTTTACTTTGAGACAATAATTTTTGATATATATGTTTTAGCTTATTTGAATTCGTTTTTAAGAGGAAAGGGTATAACTGATATCCTTGATATTCGTTTTGAAAAGGTGATATTTTTAGACGAAGGAATTTCAAAACTTACGATGAGTATCATGGGGTGGTTAACTGGAGTTAACGTAGGCCAGGGAGACATTCAAAAATCTCTAAAAACATTCGCGGTTTCCCAGTAGTATTTTTTAATTTTTTATGGAGTAGTGAATTGGTTGTATACGGCATCTCGAAGCGTTGCGTATTATTACTACTATTCTTCAATTAATAAATGCCACACAAGGAAGTGAATTCAAATACTATTGTTTTGAGAGATTTTTATGTTAATTTTCTAGTGGTAAACGACGGTAAACTGTACTGTTAACATTGCTCTGGATAAGTCTTCTCGAGCCAGTTTCATCTTAAGACTTTTAATAAAACCTCATTTACAGGAATCGATCCTGAATGTAATCTCCATATTTGTTCGAATCACTAATAAAATAATAAAATTGGTTAAAAGTTATAAATGTCCACACTGAAAGCGTCCTTTTGCAATATAAATATAAATTCCATTTTCACAAGAATCAGATAATAATAAGTTTAATTGTTGTTTAATATAATATGGTTCTATATAGGTGAATAGAAATTATGATTCACAATGGAATTATACATACATTGATTGACATTAACTGTTGGTGTACATCTGTTATATAAACTAGTATTATCAAAGGGAGATAATATACCATCATTGACATCAGGGCTCAGACCAGTAATACATTTGCCACCTATTTCCATGTTAAATCATTTATCCTCAACATCGAACAAAGTAAGGCTTCAAGTGAATATACATCCGGCATGACTTGACCATAAATTATAAAAATTATATTAATATAATTGGTTCTATACAATATCTGGTGTATCACAAGTGGTCTAGTCCAGCGATCGTTAAATTTCTTGGAATTGGAAAATTAAAAACGAATAGCAGTAGAACAAGTCCATAAAACGGATTGTAAGCGACACAAGCGACAGTTTGGTAAAAGCAAAAGAGTTAAAAGCATATGTACCAATAGCTACATGTCTTACCTAGCAGTGACACATTGATTCAGATTATACTTACTGCCAATTAATTTAGCAATGGACTTGCCATGATTTATAACAATGATCAATTTATGATCGATTGATATTTAAGGTGGAACACGGGAAAGACACTAATTTACAAGTGACGAGGAAGCAGCGGCTGGAGGGTCAAATATTCCAATAATTTTCTGAATTATTGCCCAACAGATGGTTACTTTACTCAAACTTTTTAAAGGCACACATATTAAAAATCTGGCAATAAATTATGAGTAAGGGACTCAGGTATGGTAAGGTGCAGAATTAAAAAATCAATATCGTAGACGTTGAGTAAGGAGAGACTTCTCCAATATTTTCTCCAGCCATGATGCTGTGTCCTTTTGTAGTTTTTTTTTCTGTACTTCTTCATCTTAGTTGCTTCTGTATGGTGAAGAGCAACGTGGTCTTCAGCTGTGTTTTCTGTTATTCTTCTTGACAACCCGTCTCAATGATCGCCACACCCACAGTAGAGTAGGGCACTCTTCTGTTATACTACTCGTGTAATCATTCCTGACTCCCTTAGAGGAAACAATAATAGACCTTTGGTTGTAAAGTTTTATTTTCTTCAGTAATACATCTCGCGTTTATAGTTTGAGATATATGTGCAGTGATAATGCGATTTTCGTGCTGAAGGTCTACTTGTTTTTCATACCAGGAAATGACGGACCATACCCTTTAAAAACCCGATATAGTATTTTGATCATATGAGAATGTGAACAGACGTCTACAGTGGTGACATTTCAATTTTCGCTAGACTAATGAATTAACACAATGTTTAGCAAATTTTTTATATTTGTGTAAAACAATATAATTTATTAATATTCTTCATGCCATATTTACAGGTGAAGATTTATTGAGTATTAAACCGGAAGTATTTATAGAAGGTCAACCTGGAAATGTTACCTGTATCAATAAAAACCCAACCTGGAATCTTTGAAATTTATGGGAGTATCAGTAATCAACAGGCTATAACAACATGTTCATTAGAGTCACAAGTACCATGTGTAATTAATACCCAAAGACCTGATTACAGTCAATATTACAGTGTATCTAACACTACCAACAGTGCAACAATTCATATTAACACTGTCAATAGAACAAGAGATGGTGGTCAGTGGAGGTGTGCTGCTATTGGATCAAATGGTGAAATGAAAGATAGTATAACAATAGATGTAAAAGGTAATTATGATTTTTTGTGTGTACCTTGATATCTGCACGGGGTCTCAAAGGAAAATGGACCATTTCATTTAGTGTAATTATAATTTGGCATAGCGGATCGTATAGTGCTGGTAGATTTGACGCTCGATTGTTGTGGAGGGTCTAGAGGATCCGTCCCAAATGTAGGTGCCGATGCCCAGTCCATCTAAGGAATTGTAATAGATTTAACCTCTTTATATGACACTGATATATTTATTCAGCCATTACACTGGTACAACATTTCTAACTCCCCTATGAAGAGTTCCTCCAAGGGAGATAACATATTATGGAAGGGACATAACTCTTTATGATTAAAGACTACAAATAATCATACACTACAATTCCTTCCTTTTTCCTAAATGAGAAATCATCATTTTCTAAAAATCATTACAATGAACAAAAATCTTTAAATAAACTAAACATTTAAAATATTAACTATATTTCACTTTAGAGTTTATGTTGTTTGGAGTGTCCTATAAATGTTAATCATTCCGATATCGCAAAGGTCGTCTTCGATTAGTTTAGGTCGTTGATACGAATTGAAAACTTTCATTACTTGAATCACATTCATCAATATCCTTATGATCAACATTTGATTGATTTAAAACACTATCAGAATTTACGTTTTCATTTGGCACAATAGTATGATCATTTCTAATTGTAGCACTATGATCATTTCTAATTGTAGCACTATGACCATTTCTAATTGTAGCACTATGATCATGTTTTAATTGTAGCACTATGATCATTTCTAATTGTAGCACTATGATCATGTTTTAATTGTAGCACTATGGCCATTTCTAATTGTAGCACTATGATCATTTCTAATTGTAGCACTATGACCATTTCTAATTGTAGCACTATGATCATTTCTAATTGTAGCACTATGATCATTTCTAATTGTAGCACTATGATCATTTCTAATTGTAGCACTATGACCATTTCTAATTGTAGCACTATGACCATTTCTAATTGTAGCACTATGACCATTTCTAATTGTAGCACTATGACCATTTCTAATTGTAGCACTATGATCATTTCTAATTTTTAGCACTATGACCATTTCTAATTGTAGCACTATGATCATTTCTAATTGTAGCACTATGATCATTTCTAATTGTAGCACTATGACCATTTCTAATTGTAGCACTATGATCATTTCTATTTGTAGCACTATGACCATTTCTAATTGTAGCACTATGATCATTTCTAATTGTAGCACTATGACCATTTCTAATTGTAGCACTATGATCATTTCTAATTGTAGCACTATGACCATTTCTAATTGTAGCACTATGACCATTTCTAATTGTAGCACTATGATCATTTCTAACTTTTAGCACTATGACCATTTCTAATTGTAGCACTATGACCATTTCTAATTGTAGCACTATGATCATTTCTAATTGTAGCACTATGACCATTTCTAATTGCAGCACTATGATCATTTCTAATTGTAGCACTATGACCATTTCTAATTGTAGCACTATGATCATTTCTAATTTTTAGCACTATGACCATTTCTAATTGTAGCACTATGATCATTTCTAATTGTAGCACTATGACCATTTCTAATTGTAGCACTATGATCATTTCTAATTGTAGCACTATGACCATTTCTAATTGTAGCACTATGATCATTTCTAATTGTAGCACTATGATCATTTCTAATTGTAGCACTATGATCATTTCTAATTGTAGCACTATGATCATTTCTAATTGTAGCACTATGATCATTTCTAATTGTAGCACTATGATCTTTTTGGTTTTCACTTTATAAGATATATCACCCAAATACATTTTTATTTGATGTTTCACTTGTGATTTCCGAATTACGATCACTTTATAATATTTCTTTATGTGTGAACATTTCGTTTAAAACGCACAAAGGGTTTCTCACGGTTTCCACAATTACCCCATTTCCAAATTTTTAAATTTAAAACCTTTGGTTATTTTAGGATTAAACTTTGTTAAAATTTAATTTTTTCTTTTTTCCACTAAAATTTTATAAAATATTGAAATGTTATTATATGTGCACCTTGTTTCATATAAATTTTTTCTTCCCTTTTCTTTCTGTTGGCTGTCTCGGTCTCTAACTTCATAATCTTCTTTCGCAAATTTCTTTTTAATTCTGTCAATTTTGTTCGCATTTATCTTCCATATAATAATTCAGCTGGACTCTTTCCGGTTGTTGTGTGGGGCTACTTCTATAATCATTAGGAATTGATCTAGTTCAGATTTCCAATTCCGATTTTCAGCTTGGGCTATTCGAATAATTTTCATGATAGAACGGTTTTGACGTTCAACCTCTCCATTGGCTTGAGGCCATAATGGTGTTGACCGGCGATTTTTTTGTTTAAAATTTCACTTACAAACTGAGGTCCGTTTTCAGTTTGTATTGTTAATGGTAACCCATGCGAAACAAATTTTTTTTCTTTTTTTTGGGGAATTTAGTTATAACTGCTTCAAAAAATCTACTATAGTAGTCAAAATTACGAAAATATAGTCACCTGAAGGTAATGGTCCTAGTAGATCAGCAGCTAGATGTTCCCATGGTGCAGAAGGTAATGTTGTTCTACACATTGGTTAAAGGTCGTGTTGTCTGTGATACCAATTGCCATCTATAGCAAGATGAACAAAATTTCTCCACCCAAATCCCCCTTTTTGTTCTCAAGCGTTGTTTCATACCAATAATATCAGGATGACCTTCATGTGCTAGTTTTAAAACTTGATCTCGTAATGAAGATGGAATTACAATTCGTGTTCCTCGTAAAACTAAATTTCCAATAGCACATAATAATGATATGATATAATTCTGATTTGACTGGAACATATTCTTTATAGTCTAAATTATACCATTTTCCATCTAATAGGCAGTTTCTTACTCTTTTCAGCTCATCATCACATTCAGATTCTATTTCTATTTCTCTGGTTGTCAGGGCTCTTGGTGTTGATTCTTTAGCTATAAGTTTGATATACTCATGATCCGTCTTACTTGTTTTTGGGCAATAATTCCAGTTTATTACTCGTAATCTTGATAAGGAATCAGCAATATTCTGTGACCCAGGAATATATCGTACTTTGTAACGATATGGCTGTAAGCGTAAAACCCATCTCTCAATTCTGGCACAGGTTGTTGATTTTGGTGAATAGATGCATTCTAATGGTTTGTGGTCTGTAAGTAATTCGAAATCTGTAGCATACAAATTCATATGAAATCTTTCACATGCCCATACCAATGCAAGTGCTTCTTTTTCTGTTTGAGAGTATCTTCTTTCAGTTTCAGTTAAGCTTCTACTGGCATAACAGATTAAATCTGTATTCATGAGGGTGTTCTTGAATCAGGATACCTCCTAATCCCACAGGACTTGCATCTGCTATGACAAGAGTCTTGGCGTTCTTGTCAAAAAAAGCTAAGGTTTCGGCAGATGACAATCTTTTCTTCAATTCATCAAATGATTGTTGTTGTTCTTTGCCCCAAACAAAGTCTTTATTTTTCTTTGTGAGTTTTCTCAATGGCTCTGAAACTGTTGATAAATCAGGAATATATCTGGCTGTATAATTTACCAAACCTAGAAAACTCCTTACTTCAGTTGGTGTTGTTGGTGCTCTGGCTTCAACTATTGCCTTCACTTTTACTTCTGTTGGTCCCACCACCTTCCAAAATTTGAAAAAATTCTGTTTTCCCCGAAATTTTTAATGTTTAAAAAGGGGGTCCTTTTTTAAAATTACTTTGTCTGCAAATTAAAAGTTTTTTTTCCTTTTTCAGAAATAGTTTCCCACAAATTGGGATTTCCTTTTATTAAAGTTAGCCCCAAATTTTCCTTTTTTAAATTTATTCTCCAAAAAAAATGGCACCTTTAAATTTTGAGAAATTGGGAAAGCTTTTTGATTTTAAATTTCCAGCCAGTTTTCCAAACATAAATTTTGGGAAATTTTTTAAAAAACCTTTGGTTTTAAAACCTTACCTTTTTCTGAAATTTTCCCCTTTCAAACCCCCAAAATTATCTTTTCTAAAATGGTTCTTCCCTTTTAATCTTGTAAATTTTTTTTCATCTGTTTTTTGGAATTTAAGGGTTTTCCCAAAACTTTTTTGGGTTTGTCTCCGGGATATTAAATATCTTTTTCAGTGTTCTTTTGCGGTGAAACTACGACTGGTGATACCCACGAACTAGGCCCATTTACACGTTCTATAATGTCTAGTTTTTCAAGTTCCTTTAATTAATTGGTTAGTTTCTCGCGTAGTTGATACGGCACTCTCCTAACTTGTTGAGCAATTGGTGTAACAGTCTTGTCTACTGCTATTTTAAGTTTAAAGTCTTTCAGTTTTCCTACACCACTAAATAATCTTGGATATTTCTTTAAATAATAGCTCTTGGTTCTATCAGCTTCACTTTCGGTACTGTAAATTTTCCCAATCTTCAACACCCCTAATTTAATTGCAGTCTCTCTACTAAGTAATGGTTCTCCTTTTCCATCTATGACAATAAATTCTACTCCTTTCATCTGTTTCTCTTCTAATTTGACATTGGCATAAAATTTACCCAAAACTTTAATGGTTCCTGTGCTCCATAGGCATATAATTTAATATCTGGTTTCTCAGAATACCAAGTTCTTTTCCTTTTGTTTTGAGGAATTCCCATGAATCTCTTCCCATACAATTAGCAGATGATCCGGAATCAATGATGAATTGTAATGGTACACCATTTAAGAGTACTTTCACTGTCTCCTTGTTATTGTGTGTTCCAATAGATTGAATTCTAAATGCTTCGTTATGTCTTTCATCATTATAGTTGTCATCTGTTTCAACCATTCTTGTTTTCTTTGAATAAGAACGCCTTGATCGGCTTCTATCAGTCTTGGTTTACACATCTTTTGAAAATGTCCTTTTAATTTACGTTTTCTACACTGTTTGTTTCTAAAGTAGTATTCAATGTTAATTGTGACCCTTTCTCAAGCAGTTTTATCTCTTTGGCTCAATTCTCAAAAAATATGACGTTGAAATGGTACATTTGATTCGGGATAAAAATATTGATGTAGGGCTCTCTTAGCTCTGTCAAAAACATCATTTATAGTTTGGTCTTCAGTCAGTGTGAAAAAAATTTCTTGAACATCCATTCCAGCAGTATGAAGGGGAAGAGCACGTTTTCTATCTGCATTCATCTGACCTTTTGATGCAATGTACAGGTCAAATGCCCTCACCCACTTTCTACATCTTGATGAATAGGTTGGTCTATCTCCACAGTCAAAATGGGGTAAACCACTTGTTATTTCAGGAAAAGTAGCAACCATCTTATTCTACAGGTTCTTCACTACCTCGTCGCCAATTTTTAGGTGCCGCTGCCCAGCCCAAGGAATTGTAATAGATTTCTGATATATTTATTCAGCCATTACACTGGTCGTTGAACAAAACAAAAATTTAAATTATTTTTCTCTTGGAAATACCTAAAAAAAAATTTAAAAGAAAATTTTTAATGTCTTTTCAAATTAATTGTCTCCCTAGCGAAAAGGTAAGCGTCTATTTCGGGGTGGATTTCATCTGGGTATCGCGTTATTTATATTTGGATTCCGATACACTGGTCCCCCCAGTGGACCGGGGTTAAGAATAGGTCCACCGTCCTCCATTGCGGGTCGTAAAAGGCGACTCGTTTGCCGTGAGGTGCGACCAGTGTCGGTTTGAATGGACTCCTGGTTGTTGAGGGTAACATACTTCCCTATACATAACTTTGGGCCTGGGGATTCCTAGACGGGCGGCCAGTGTGGCCCACACTGGTCAATCGGCTTGTCGCGTTGAGCTTATGAGTCGGTGGTCAGAACAGATAAAACTTTTTCTAATTACAGATTATATCATTATCCTCCAATTCAATTCACCGACTCAGAAGCAGCGGCTTGGGTCAATTGGGTAAAAATAAAATAAAAGTTCGGAATTCATTTGCTCCATCCAGAACTTTTATTCCCTTTTTATATCTGAGTATATCTCCCTCCCGATTACCCCTAGGGCGCTGGCGCTGGAGTCCCGCGCCGAGCCTGCACGGAGGTCGTGGTCCGTGGTGGTCGGGGGTCTCGGGAGACGAATCCTCATACTATTCTTCATAGCTACAATAAATAAAAAAAAAAACAAACGAGCGTAAGCGCCGGTTGACCGAGGCTTCATTTACTGATTCGTCCAGTTCAGACAAATCATGGCCTCGGTTTCTTGTCATTGACAGTAGTGACCCTGAGAGGCCATTATCATCTTTATCTCCTTTTGCCATTTCTTAAGGTTTGCCTGGCCTGGCCGGCGAACCGAAGTCAATTAAAAAACTACGTAACGGGTCTTTATTGGTCGAATGTTCTCGTAGAATTCATTTGGATTACTTTTGAAATCGGCTAACTTGGCCAACATTCCCATTCAGGTTTCTTCTTTGAACTCTCCCAAGGGGTCATTAGACATCCGGACCTCTATGGATGTTCGTCAGAAGAAATGCAGGAAGAATTGAAAGAAATTAGAATCACAAACGTTGACCGAATATCAATCCGTCGTGACGGCCAATTAATTGCAACCAATACTTTCATTATTTTTTTTAACAGACCCAATTTACCATTTGAAATAAAAATAGGCTATTTAAATGTAAAAATTTCCCATTTCATTCCAAATCCTCTCAGATGTTACAACTGTCAACGCTTCGGGCACGGAACTCGAACTTGCGATATCCTCTTTTGATCATAAGAAAATTAAGAATATTTAAGTATTGGACAAAGCTTTTGCATGCGGAAAATAAAATCTTACAAAACTGTTATACTGAAATGATAAAAAATAATGACTGCTGGATTATAAGCGTAAAATCAGAATTATATAAGATAGGCCTTGGTTCTATTTGGGAAAACCCTTTTACTCCTTCAACTAAAATAAATTATTGCAGGATTAAGTTTAGAATTTTTGATATTTTTAGACAAGAAACATACTGATATTTGTATCTCCAGTAAAGGTTTTATTTTCCAACATTTGATTTTAAACAAATTCCAACTCCAATCTTATTTCTGTAAGAATATCTTGTACAAATATCGTCGTGAAATTACTCGTTTTAGATTATCTAGTCATGACCTAAATATTGAGAAGGGTCGTTACTCGAATATTGAAAAAGAATATAGACTATGTCTCTGCTGTAGTAAAAATGAAGTCGAGGACGAATTCCATTTTCTTTTTATATGCCCACTTTATATTGATTTACGGACAAACCTTTTTAAAAAATAATTTCGTATCAGACCAAGCATGTACAAGCTGATCCAATTTTTGTCGAGTGAAAACACTTCTGAACTAAATAGTCTTGGTAAATATATATATTTAGCAATTAAAAGAAGAAAAGACTACCTTAAATCAATTTTAAAATAATTATTATATTTATAATCTCAACATTTTTCAGTTTGGTATATTATGTATATTCTTATCTTTCCTAGCTATGTTGTTTTCAATTTAATTGGTCCTTATATACCAACATACCTATATTCATATTTTGTTCCATATTTGTATTTCGCTCTCCTTTCTTTGTATATCATACTTTTCTGTACATTTGTGTATTATGTATATATTCTGTATATATCTGATGAACCAGTGGTTCAAAGAAAATAAAGAATTGAATTGAAGAGTTTGATAAAATGTGCACGGTGCGGTCAGTCCGGATTGCACCGAAACGCCTTGCTGTTGCAACTGTGATGGCAAACATGTTGCTTTCTCTAAGGACTGTCCGAAATGGAAAATTGAAAACAAATACAAAAAATAAAAATAGAAAATAAAATATCATATTCCGAAGCGAGGAAGGTTGTAGAAGGTGCAATCCCATCTGCTCCTTCAGGACAGACTTTCGCCAATGTTGTAAAGGCTTCTACTAATTCAGTAGAATGCCAAACCGACATAACATGGCTGAAATAGGTACCAATAGCATCTACAGCTTTGTAACCACTTGTTCCCTAAGCGACTCCTTGTACATCATCGGCTACACAGACTCCTCAAACCGAGAAGTTCCAAGCTGATGATTGTAATGCCAGTCAGTCTGCTAAAGAGGTACAACCGAAAGGGATTGGTAAACAGTCAAAACAAAAACAAAGTGATAGTCTTTCCAAAAATGACAAGTCCGGCAAAAAATATGGATCCTCCTCCAGAAAAGGAGGAAGAGATCTTTTGAAGTCTGCCATATCTGATAGTATAGATATGAAGACTTCAGAGGTTGATGCGGAATATCTCAACCCCCCTTACCGCATCGTAGTCCAATCAAACCGCCCTGACAATGCATTCAAAAAATATTATAATGCAATGGAATTGTCGAGGTTTAAGTCATTATTTAAATAAAGTACATCTATTGATCCAACAATACAATCCGTTGGCTATTTGTCTCCAAGAGACATTCCTCAAGCCAACGGATTTACATTTAGTGCCATTCAAACATTTTGTTTCCTACCACCATTATGGCACAGGTGATGACAAGGTCTCGGGTGGTGTTTCTATTATTGTTAATAGAAACGTTGCCCAGTCCGAAATCACACTCAATTCTCCTCTGCAGGTAATTGCCGTGCGAGTAACACTCCACGTGCCTATTACCCTCTGCTCCATCTATTTGCCACCTAACTCAACATTAAACCCCAGAGAATTGGATGACCTAGTCCTGATGACATCAGAGGAAAATTAATAGCTGACTTCATATATAACAACGATCTTTGTATCTTTAATGACGAATCGCCAACATATTTCTGCTCGAGAACAAAAACTTTTTCTCATCTAGATCTGACAATTAGCTCACCATCTTTGTTCCAAGATTTTTCTTGGAGCGTCCACGACGATCTCTGCCTTCACCAGTAGACAGGCCACAAAGATGGAAACTCTCTAAAGCTAATTGGCCCCTCTTTGAGGCGCTTTGCATATCTTCTTTTCCTCAAGATGTTCTTGATCAAGCAGAAGACCCGATGGAACTATTTACCACCATCTTACAAGATGTATCGGGTCAGGTGATTCGTAAAACCTCGGCAACTCCAAAACGATTCAATAAACCATGGTTTAATGAAGACTGTAAGAGCGCAATCGTGCTTTACGACTGCTTGAACGTGCTCCTTCCGATGACAACATGGCCTCTTTTCGCATTGCGAAGGCCAGGCGGACTATTCGTCAGGCAAAGAGGTCATGGCAGGAGTACGTGTCAAAGATCAGCAGTCGTACGTCTTCCAAATCAGTCTGGGATAGGATTCGTAGGATCAAGGGTAAAGCATATACAATATCTGTGAACCATCTAGAAGTAGATGGCTCAACACTCACCACTCTTCCAGATATTGCTAATTCTTTGGGAAGTAATTTTTCCTTTAATTCATCCTCAAACTTTTCCTCTGATGCTTTCCAGAGAGTCCGTCTCCGGGAAGAGAGCAAAAGATTAAATTTTACATCCAAAAATGAGGAATATTATATAATGAAAAATTTAATATATCTGAACTTAAGTAATCTTTAAAACAGGCCCATGGTACAACAACTGGGCCTGATGATATTCATTATCAGATCCTAAAACATCTTCTTACCAATCATTAAAAAAAACTTTTACTTATATTCAACCAGATTGAATTTTCGTGCAGGATTGCTACCATTATTCCCATCCCAAAACCTGGTAAAGATCCTACGAATCCTACTAATTATCGCCCTATTGCATTGACCAGCTGCATTTGTAAAACCATGGAGCGGATGATCAATAGAAGGTTCGTTTGGCACCTTGAGTCAAACAATCTTCTTACTTACCTCCAATGTGGATTTCGGTCCCAAAGGAGCACTCTTGATAATCTCATTAGATTTGAATCGTTCGTCAGGGACGCCTTCATTCAAAATCACCATTTAGTAGCCATAAGTTTTTTATTTGGAGGCATATGATACTACTTGGAGATATGGCATTCTTCGTGATCTCTTTGACTTCGGTCTAAGAGGAAGATTGCCATTATTTATCTCCAATGTCCTACCTGATAGGACGTTTAAGGTACGACTTGGCTTTATATTTTCGGACTCTTTTCCTCAGGATAATGGAGTTCCTCAGGGGAGCATATTATCCGTTACCCTTTTTTCCATCAAAATAAATCCATCACCTCGTGCCTTAGACGGGGGGTTGATGGCTCTCTGTATTTGATGACTTTCAGATGTGTTACAGTTCTACTAACATGCAGACGATCGAGCGTCAGTTGCAGCTTTGCTTAAACAATCTACAGCAATGGGCAACTGACAATGGATTTCGATTTTCGAAATCCAAGACCGTCTGCATGCATTTCTGTAAGAGGTTTGCACCTTGACCCAGTGCTACGTTTGGACAATGCTGTCGTTCCTGTTGTTCAGGAATTTAAATTTCTTGGTCTTACCTTTGACAGCAAGCTTTCTTTTCGTCCACACATTAAAATCCTCAAGAACAAATGTCTAAAAGCTCTCAACATACTGAGAGTCTTATCCAACAATGACTGGGGAGCAGACCGTAAGGTCTTCCTCCGATTATATCGAGCTTTGGTTCGATCCAAGCTCGATTATGGGTGCCAGGTGTATGGTTCAGCTCGTCCGACCTACCTCAAAGAGTTGACACCATACACAAAGAAGGACAAGGCGCTTTTATCACAACTCCAGCTGAAGGTCTGTAAATCGAGGCTAACGAACCCTCACTGTACGACAGACGTGACAGACTTTCACTGCAGTATGCTATTAAAATAGCATCTTTGCCAAATCATCCGGCTCACCGCCCCGTATTTAGTCCTTATTTTGAGCATTTGTAAGAGGCAAAGCCTAGTGCAATTTCTTCTTTTGGAGTCCGCATTCAACCCCTTATGTCAGCGGCTGGTATCAGTCACGACAGTATTGCGGACTTCATAATGACCACAATTTCACCGTGATCGATTGCTCCATTTCAGATAGACTTCAGTCTATCAAGCAATAAGAAGTCACAGACAAGCTCTATCGTCTTTCAGTCTAAATTTCTTGAAGTAAGGACTAAATAATATGGGGATTATGCTCCTTTCTATACAGATGGGTCCAAGGATGGTGATAAGGTAGCAGCTGCAACAGTTACGCCATCCGAAGTCCTGTCTGTATCTCTTCCATCAGCAGCCTCTATTTTTACTGCAAAACTCGTAGCCATTTTACAGGCACTCGAGTTCTTTCAGTCCTCGTCATCATTAATAAAAATAATCTGACGTAAATGTTGATCAGTTTTGGACTTACGTGGTTTCACAATTTGAGATATTTTCGTGTTCATTTTGCGTTTGTATAACAATTTGTACGGTGATATTTCCGTATTTCCGTTGTCTGAAGTTCTTGTTTCCAATTCAAACTGTCAGAGTGAACGGATCTTACTGCTGTATTTAAACTGTTCATAAATTTCTCTATTTGTCCATTAGCTCTTGGATATCTTGGAGTTATTTTTCTATGATGAAATCTTAAATGTTTAGCATAGTTTTTGAAATGATCACTTTGAAAAGGAGGGCCATTGTCAGTTCTTATCTCCTCAGGAATACCATATTCAGATAAAATTCTATCCAATTCTGGTATTACTGTTTTAGCAGATGTGGATTTGATGATAGACACAACTGGATATCTTGAATAATCATCCATTATTGCTAATACATATTCACCATTAGGATAAGGTCCACTAACGGCCATTGAATGTTTCTGTCTAGCGTAATCAGGTAAATCTTCCTCACTTGACATGGTAGACAATATTCAATTAGATCTTCTACTGCTGTATCAATACAAAAAAAATATATATTTTATCTCTCAAGGTTGATATTTAACAACGAATTCATAATCTTGAAGCTTTAGCCTCATACGTTCTATACGTAGCGTAGTTTGTTTCTTAGGATTGTTCAATAACGTTTGAAGTGGTTGATGATCAGATATGACTTTAAATGGTTCACCAAATAAGTAGTTATGGAATTTAAATAAAGTAATTCTCTTAAAATACCAGTAATATAGTTTGGAATAAATTTTGAACTGTAATTACACATTTCTAGAAATCTGATGCATTCTTGTGTTCTGTAACTTTTTGTAATGCTTCTACTATACTAGGTGCAGGTGAAATTCCATTCTGGCTGAACACAAAGCTAAAAAATTCAATTGAAGGTTGGTTAAATATACACTTCTTTGGATTGACTGTCAAACCATCTTTAAGCCCTTTGAAATGTTGCTTTTAGAGTTTGATTATGTTCTTTCTCAGTTTTTCCATAAATTGCGATATCATCATGAACATTTATTACACCAGGTATGTCACAAAAAGTTTTTCTCAAAATTTCATGAAATTCTTCCGCTGCTGATTTGGTACCGTAGTTTTGTCTTTTATAGCGCATCAATCCCACGTCTGTCGAAAATGTTGTTATATAACGACAGCTAAACTAACCTGATGATAGCCATCTTTTAAATCAACCTTTGAGTACGTAGTTAAACCATTAAGTTGATAAGCTATTTCATCTATTATTGGTACAGGATGTCGAATTCTTTCTATAGCTTTATTTGGTATCTCCATATCTAAAACAGAATCGTATCTTGCCGTTCGCTGTACAGGTTACAACAGGTGGTGTTACTCAATCAGTTGGACCTGTGACATCTTCTATCACATCATTCTCTTTCAGATGCTTCAATTCTTCTTCTACTTTATCTTGTAAATTAAATGGTATTCGTCTTTGTTTTTGAGCTAGCGGCGTTATTGTTTTATCAATATGAAGTTTTATCTCAACATTCTTATGAAGGCCAATACCATGAAATATTACATCATATTCTTTCTTCAGATTCTGTATTTTGTTCTCCAGATTTATTTTCAATATCATTTGAAGGCTTTTCACTTTGACTCATATTATCTTCTGTTTTTACAGCTTTAACATTGATTTGTAAAATATTCAGTCTACATGCTGTGTGATAACCTAGTATTGGTGTTAATTTTTTCTTGGATTTTACTACTATAAAATTCTGCTAAAAGTCACAATCTATTAATAAAATAATAATAATAATGGTCTAAAATCCAACATGTGTTGCTCTTGGGTTACATTATGGTTAAGAATTACGTCGTTAATTAAAATCAATAAAATCATCCCACTTTTAAATAACATAGTTTCTGAAAAGGTAGGTTTTAAGATCTCGTTTAAAACTGTCAATTGATGCACTGTTTTTAAGTTCAATAAGAAATCTCCTCGAATTCCACAGTTCTGCTGCAGCAAAGGATAGAGAGCGCCTACATTATACTTGATGATTTTTGCTGTATCGGTATTTGGTTATCAGGAAAACCTATAATGTATATTATTACTATAATTACAGTTCCTGTATCTAGTGTAGAAATCATCAACAACAATGTTTTATTATTATTATAATTACAGTTTCCTGTATCTAGTGTAGAAATCACCAATAACAATGTTTATTATTACTATAATTACAGTACCTGTATCTAGTATAGAAATCATCAATAACAATGTTTATTATTACTATAATTACAGTACCTGTATCTAGTATAGAAATCATCAATAACAATGTTTATTATTACTATAATTACAGTACCTGTATCTAGTATAGAAATCACCAATAACAATGTTTATTATTGACTATAATTACATTACCTGTATCTAGTGTAGAAATCACCAATAAAAATGTTTATTATTACTATAATTACAGTACCTGTATCTAGTGTAGAAATCACCAATAACAATGTATATTATTACTATAATTACAGTTCCTGTATCTAGTATAGAAATCACCAATAACAATGTATATTATAACTATAATTACAGTACATGTATCTAGTATAGAAATCACCAATAACAATGTTTATTATTACTATAATTACAGTACCTGTATCTAGTGTAGAAATCACCAATAACAATGTTTATTATTACTATAATTACAGTACCTGTATCTAGTGTAGAAATCACCAATAACAATGTTTATTATTACTATAATTACAGTACCTGTATCTAGTATAGAAATCACCAATAACAATGTTTATTATAACTATAATTACAGTACCTGTATCTAGTGTAGAAATCACCAATAACAATGTTTATTATTACTATAATTACAGTACCTGTATCTAGTGTAGAAAATCGCCAATAACAATGTTTATTATTACTATAATTACAGTACCTGTATCTAGTATAGAAATCACCAATAACAATGTTTATTATAACTATAATTACAGTACCTGTATCTAGTATAGAAATCACCAATAACAATGTTTATTATAACTATAATTACAGTACCTGTATCTAGTATAGAAATCACCAATAACAATGTTTATTATTACTATAATTACAGTTCCTGTATCTAGTGTAGAAATCACCAATAAGAATGAAGATCTGATAAAAGATAGAACTGTCAATTTAGAATGTAAAACTATTGGAGGATACCCTCTACCAAATATCACGTGGTCTATAGATACTAGAATATTGATGACGTCAGTTAGTACAACTACTAGTAGATTACCATACCAACCTGTTGTATCAGATCAAGGTCAAAGGTTACAATGTTTAGCTACCAATGGTTATGGTCAATCTCAAACTGATTCATTTCAACTTGATATAAAATGTAAATACGTTTTTATCACCAACATCAAATAATACATTTATTGCAATTAAGATATTTATTCAACACAGATAAAAGTACTACCTTAACTTCAATATATAACTGATTATTCATATAATGAAAAGGTACCCAATATTGCTGAATGAAAATAACTGAACTCTTACTTGATATTTCCAGATAAACCAGTTGTTGATATAAAACCATCTATAACACCTTATAAACTGATACAAAATCAGACAGTTCAGTTAGAATGTCAAGTTACCCAATCTAATCCAGTAGTTACAAGTTATAAATGGTATAGAAATGGTAATATAATACCAGGATCTAGTTTATATTATACAGTATCTAATGATGGTAGTTATTCCTGTTCAGCTACTAATTCTGTTGGTGAATCTAATAGAAGTCGTGTTATATCTGTAGAGATTTTATATCCACCGACTGTATCTACTCCACCATCACCATATTCTATTATAGAATCTACTACTCTCACTATACCCTGTATAGCTACATCTAATCCTGTACCTAATAATTATACTTGGTCTGGACCTAATAACTTGATACAATCTCAACAGAATTTAACTATATCTAGTATCAATAGAGATCAAACAGGACAATATACATGTACAGTTAGTAATATCATGATATCAACTACTGGTGGACAACAAACTGGTATAGGATTTAGTTCAACTACTGTCAATGTTTTATGTAAGTATTGAATATTAAAACCTCTATGGCAAGACAACGTCCACTTTCATTCAATCTGTCTCTTCTCATCAACGATTATAAACAAATATCGGATTACCATCCATTCTCCATTAGACCATAAGGTGCAGAAGTAAAAGTCCATTCATTTCATTTCATTTCTGATTATCATGATACTTATTAGTATAGTTATATTATATTACAGATGGTCCTGAAGTCAGTGTATCTAGTGTAGAAACTGATTATCATGATACTTATTAGTATAGTTATATTATATTATAGATGGTCCTGGGGTCAGTGTATCTAGAGTAGAAACTGATTATCATGGTACTTATTAGTATAATTATATTATATTACAGATGGTCCTGAAGTCAGTGTATCTAGAGTAGAAACTGATTATCATGGTACTTATTAGTATAATTATATTATATTACAGATGGTCCTGAAGTCAGTGTATCTAGTGTAGAAACTGATTATCATGGTACTTATTAGTATAATTATATTATATTACAGATGGTCCTGAAGTCAGTGTATCTAGAGTAGAAACTGATTATCATGGTACTTATTAGTATAATTATATTATATTACAGATGGTCCTGAAGTAAGTGTATCTAGAGTAGAAACTGATTATCAATGTGCCTATTAGTATAATTATTCTATATAACAGATAGTCCTGAAGTAAGTGTATCTATTGTAGAAACTGATTATCATGGTACTTATTAGTATAATTATATTATATTACAGATGGTCCTGAAGTCAGTGTATCTAGTGTAGAAACTGATTATCATGGTACTTATTAGTATAATTATATTATATTACAGATGGTCCTGAAGTCAGTGTATCTAGTGTAGAAACTGATTATCATGGTACTTATTAGTATAATTATATTATATTACAGATGGTCCTGAAGTCAGTGTATCTAGTGTAGAAACTGATTATCATGGTACTTATTAGTATAATTATATTATATTACAGATGGTCCTGAAGTCAGTGTATCTAGTGTAGAAACTGATTATCATGGTACTTATTAGTATAATTATATTATATTACAGATGGTCCTGAAGTCAGTGTATCTAGTGTAGAAACTGATTATCATGGTACTTATTATTATAATATATTATATTACAGATGGTCCTGAAGTCTGTGTATCTATTGTAGAAACTGATTATCATGGTACTTATTGGTGTAATTATATTATATTACAGATGGTCCTGAAGTCAGTGTATCTAGAGTAGAAACTGATTATCATGATACTTATTAGTATGATTATATTATATTACAGATTGTCCTGAAGTAAGTGTATCTAGTGTAGAAACTGGTTATCATGGTACTTACTGTATAATTATATTATATTACAGATGGTCCTGAAGTCAGTGTATCTAGAGTAGAAACTGATTATCATGATACTTATTAGTATGATTATATTATATTACAGATTGTCCTGAAGTAAGTGTATCTAGTGTAGAAACTGATTATCATGGTACTTATTAGTATAATTATATTATATTACAGATGGTCCTGAAGTCAGTGTATCTAGAGTAGAAAACTGATTATCATGGTACTTATTATCATAATTATATTATATTACAGATGGTCCTGAAGTCAGTGTATCTAGTGTAGAAACTGATTATCATGGTACTTATTAGTATAATTATATTATATTACAGATGGTCCTGAAGTCAGTGTATCTAGTGTAGAAACTGATTATCATGGTACTTATTAGTATAATATGCTATATTACAGATGGTCCTGAAGTCAGTGTATCTAGAGTAGGAACTGATTATCATAGTACTTATGAGTATAATCAAATTATATTACAGATTGTCCTGAAGTCAGTGTATCTAGAGTAGAAACTGATTATCATGGTACTTATTAGTATAATTATATTATATTACAGATGGTCCTGAAGTCAGTGTATCTAGAGTAGAAACTGATTATCATGGTACTTATTAGTATAATTATATTATATTACAGATGGTCCTGAAGTCAGTGTATCTAGAGTAGAAACTGATTATCATGGTACTTATTAGTATAATTATATTATATTACAGATAGTCCTGATATCAGTGTATCTAGTGTAGAAACTGATTATCATGGTACTTATTAGTATAATTATATTATATTACAGATGGTCCTGAAGTCAGTGTATCTAGAGTAGAAACTGATTATCATGGTACTTATTAGTATAATTATATTATATTACAGATGGTCCTAAAGTCAGTGTATCTAGAGTAGAAACTGATTATCATCGTATTTATTTGTATAATTAGATTATATTACAGATGGTCCTGAAGTCAGTGTATCTAGTGTAGAAACTGATTATCATGGTACTTATTAGTATAATTATATTATATTACAAATGGTCCTGAACTCAGTGTATCTAGTGTAGAAACTGATTATCATGGTACTTATTAGTATAATTATATTATATTACAAATGGTCCTGAAGTAAGTGTATCTAGTGTAGAAACTGATTATCATGGTACTTATTAGTATAATTATATTATATTACAGATGGTCCTGAAGTCAATGTATCTAGTGTAGAAACTGATTATCATGGTACTTATTAGTATAATTATATTATATTACAGATGGTCCTGAAGTCAGTGTATCTAGTGTAGAAACTGATTATCATGGCACTTATTGGTATAATTATATTATATTACAGATGGTCCTGAAGTCAGTGTATCTAGAGAAGAAACTGATTATCATGGTACTTATTAGTATAATTATATTATATTACAGATGGTCCTGAAGTCAGTGTATCTAGAGTAGAAACTGATTATCATGGTACTTATTAGTATAATTATATTATATTACAGATGGTCCTGAAGTCAGTGTATCTAGAAAAGAAACTGATATCAAAGAAAATGAGAATCTAAGAATAAATTGTACAGTAAAATCCAATCCACCAACCAATGATATAGTATGGTACCAATCTAATGGTGATATTGTACCAAATCAATTTGTGGTTAATTCTGGAGCTAATAGAAGAGATTTAGTTATTAATGATATCAATCGTAGCAAGTCAGATAATTATACTTGTACAGCACGATTAGATCTACATCCTACAGTTGGTGGAGTTTTACATCAAACTCACAGTCAATCGTCTATTATTAATGTACAATGTAAGTGAATTTATATTATACAATGTTTGACATATTAAACTAGATGTAAGAATAGAAAGGGGTATGGTTTTGTTTGGTTTAATATTATCATATAATCAGGTTTAGAAATCGCCAGGATGAGCTTATGTTTCATTAAGTATCTGTTACCATTGTTCTTTTCAGATTTTGATGATATAGTAATAACCACCAACCAAACTAAAGTAAAAGAGAATGATGCTGTATTTATAACATGTACTGTTGATAGTAACCCACCAGCTTCTATCAAATGGTTTAAAGATGGTGAAGTAGAATTACCAACATCAAATTCTAATATCTACCTGATATCATCAATATCCTGTTTAGATACTGGAAATTATTCCTGTTTAGCTACAAATCCTGTTTATATAAATCAGAAAACCAAATCATCAGAACTGTTGGTCCACTGTAAGTATACATTAGTAATTCCTATTCTGACTGACTGGTAGGTGTGGTGTCTGCTACGGTAATCAAATCATATCGCATGCTCTTCTGATGTGCTAATAGGTAATCATTCCTATTTCTTTTAAGAAATAATAAACTGATTCACAAATTGCCGACACACCCTCTCCCGTATGTGACAAAATGTTTTTCAGGTTATAGTCCAGCTTACGTTTATTCAATAAATCGACCAGCGTTTCTTCTTGTGATTTCTTACCTTACCCATCTTTCCTCAGACGAGCGACCGACAGACAGATCTGTCGATTGGGATGGTGCAAGATTACTTTACTGCTAATGCTATCGTTTAGTCTGAAGCGAAACGTATCAGCATCCACGAGAGTTTCCTCCCATGCAGATTTGATGCTCTAACCGATCATGCTCCGGATTTCTGATAAACTGTAGTCTACCGGCTCAATTTCCGTTAGATCTAGTCCTTGTTTTGCGAGTTCATCTGCAATCTCGTTTCCTTGTATGCCAACATGAGACGGGATCCATGCCAACTCGATTGATTTGCCTTGACTATGTATCAATGAGCTCGCTTGCCTGATTTCATCCACTAGCGCCGGTTGGGAACTCGAAGAATCGTTGACAATCGACATCAGGCTGCTAATACTACATAATTTGGATTATGGTGGGGCCCGCGGAATAGTCACCGCATACAGGATTGCAAGCATCTCTGAGGTATACACCGAGCAGTTATTGGGTAATCGCTTGATTATTCTTGTACTACTCGAAGGGATATAAATCCCCAACCCGGTCGTACTATTTTCCGGGTTATGGGAACCATCAGTGTAGATACGGGTGCTTTCCGACCACCTAGCGTCCATATGAGTTAAAGCAATCATCAGAGCGATGCAGGGATCGTCCCGTTTTTTTTATCCAATCTCGTAGCGAGAGAGGTGTCACAAGAGGAGGCGTGATCGTCCAAGGAGCAATTTGGGGGAGAGAAAACGCTCTGATGGGCAACCTATCTAGCCCATATTTCCGAACGGATTCCTGAACTGCCTGACCAAAACTTATATTCTTTTTGGCTTGCCTGAACCTCGTAATCTCGAGGTAGGTGGGAGATGATTCTCAAATGTGCTTGATTTTTGACAAGTATCTTAGGGCTTGCTCCTCTCTGCGGAGTTTGAGAGGGACCTCACCAACATCTTGGATTATGGACTCAGTTTTTATTCCGATACCTCCTCCAGGGGCTCCACTGGAGTTATGGATCAAAGTAGGCCCCCCATCGTTCAATAAGCACGTGTCGTTATCCTCTATGAATTCGAGTAGTCCCTTTCCACGACCATCTTGCTTTTTCGATCCCCATGCGACGTATTTGGAATTGAAATCACCACAGAACATGACGTTCCGATGTGATATTTGTTCACGTAGGTTTCGATATGAGCTTGGTTCAATGACATTCTTACCAGGCGGCAGATAAACATTGACTATTGCTATTTTCTTTCCATCAGCAAGGGAGAGGGATACTCCGATAACCTCAAATTCATTACTACGTAGTGTTTGATAAGGTATTTCTTCCCTTACGTAGATTGTAATTCCTCCACCGATACGCTTTTTATGTGAACTAGGTCTATCCAGTCTAGAGTAGAGATACCTGGGCAAGGTTGGATCATCTACTCCAGGATAGAGCTTGGTTTCCTGTAGTCCGAAACTTGCTGACTCTCTAATTGCATAAATACGATTAAAACCCCCGAACCTGCGGAGGTGCGGAAAATCCCAAGTTTTAGGTGCTTAGTTTTCTGACTCTTTCTCAGCCATATCTGTCCAAATAGCTATCAGAGGCTGGTAATAGAGTCAGCAAGTATCGGACAAGTATTGGAAACAGAGAACGTCGTACCGGGCGGTACTAAGAAATTTCCTCAACTCAACAAGCCTAGCCCGAAGACCATTAAGGTTATGGATTTTAAGACTGCGATCCATTGCGACAGTTCTAAAGATGCTAGTCTTTAACTGTCGAAGTAATTTATTCGTCCTGCCAGTCGTGCCCAGGAGTTAAGCAAGTATTGGGGTCACATTGATCAGATAGAACATGTTCTTCCATTACCTCCTCCTCTCTGTCGCTCACTTCTGGACAGGACTCTGCCTCTGAGTCGGAAGCCCTGTGTTTGAAATAGACGCTTAAGTTTAGCATCAGTCCTACTTGAATACAGATTCACTATATTATGTTTATTTGTATATCTGAATAATATGTAATCTGAGTAATCCGACGTTCTACTTAATCCACATGTAATATACACATGCATAGTCAGGTTAGGTACATTTATAGTTTGTATATTTATATAGGTTCACTATGTTTAGTAATTTTTACTGTTTGTTTTTTATATAGGTTCACTATGTATAGTAATATTTACTGTTTGTTTTTTATATAGGTTCACTATGTTAGTAATATTTACTGTTTGTTATTTATATAGGTTCCCCATGTATAGTAATATTTACTGTTTGTTTTTTATATAGGTTCCCCATGTATAGTAATTTTAAACTGTTTGTATTTTTATATAGGTTCACTATGTTTAGTAATATTTCTTTTTGGTATATTTATATAGGTTAAATATGTTTAGTAATATTTACTGTTTGTATTTTTATATAGGTTCACTATGTATAGTAATATTTACTGTTTGTATATTTATATAGGTTCACTATGTATAGTAATATTTACTGTTTGTTATTTATATAGGTTCACCATGTTTAGTAATATTTACTGTTTGTTATTTATATAGGTTCCCCATGTTAGTAATATTTACTGTTTGTATATTTATATGGGTTTTACTATTTTAAAAGTAATATTTACTGTTTGTATATTTATATGGGTTTTACTATGTATAGTAATATTTCCCGTTTGTATTTTTATATGGGTTTCCCCAAGTTTATTTAATTTTTACTGTTTGTATTTTTATTTTGGTTCACTATTTTAAGTAATATTTACTGTTTGTATATTTATTTTGGTTTTAATATGTTTATTAATATTTACTGTTTGTATTTTTATATAGGTTCACTATGTATAGTAATATTTACTGTTTGTATTTTTATATAGGTTCACTATGTTTAGTAATATTTACTGTTTGTATTTTATATGGGTTTCCCCAAGTTTAGTAAAAATTTACTGTTTGTATTTTTATATAGGTTCACTATGTATAGTAATATTTACTGTTTGTATATTTATATAGGTTAAATATGTTTAGTAATATTTACTGTTTGTATTTTATATAGGTTCACTATGTTTAGTAATATTTACTGTTTGTATTTTTATATAGGTTCACTATGTTTAGTAATTTTTAACTGTTTGTATATTGATATGGGTTCACTATTTTTAAGTAATTTTTACTGTTTGAATATTTATATAGGTTCACATGTTTATTTAATATTTACTGTTTGTATTTTTATAAAGGTTCACTATGTATAGTAATATTTACTGTTTGAATATTGATAAAGGTTCCCCTGTTTAGTAATATTTACTGTTTGTATATTTATATAGGTTCACTATGTATAGTAATATTTACTGTTTGTATATTTATATGGGTTTCCCCAAGTTTAGTAAAAATTTACTGTTTGATTTTTATATAGGTTCACTATTTTAAAATTTAATATTTACTGTTTGTATATTTATATAGGTTAAATATGTTTAGTAATATTTACTTTTTGTATTTTTATATAGGTTCCCCATGTATAGTAATATTTATTGTTTGTATTTTTAATATAGGTTCACTATGTGTAGTAATATTTACTGTTTGTATTTTTATATGGGTTCACTATGTTTAGTAATATTTACTGTTTGTATATTTATATAGGTTCACTATGAAAAAGTAATTTTTACTGTTTGTATATTTATATAGGTTCCATTTTTAATTTAATATTTACTGTTTGTATATTTATAAAGGTTCACTATGTATAGTAATATTTACTGTTTGAATATTTATATAGGTTCACTATGTATAGTAATATTTACTGTTTGTATATTTATATGGGTTTCACTATGTTTAGTAATATTTACTGTTTGTATATTTATATAGGTTCACTATGTTTAGTAATTTTTAACTGTTTGTATATTATATGGGTTCACTATTTTAAAAGTAATTTTTACTGTTTGAATTTTTATATAGGTTCACATGTTTATTTAATATTTACTGTTTGTATTTTTATAAAGGTTCACTATGTTTAGTAATATTTACTGTTTGAAATTTGTATAGGTTCAAATGTTTATTAATATTTACTGTTTGTATTTTTATATAGGTTCACTATGTATAGTAATATTTACTGTTTGTATATTTATATAGGTTCACTATGTTAGTAATATTTACTGTTTGTATATTTATATAGGTTCACTATTTTAAAATTTAATATTTACTGTTTGTATATTTATATAGGTTCACTATGTATAGTAATATTTATTTTTGTATATTTATATAGGTTCCCCATGTTAGTAATATTTACTGTTTGTATTTTTAATATGGGTTTTACTATGTTTAGAAAAATTTTTAACTGTTTGTATTTTTATATGGGTTCCCCATGTTTAGTAATATTTACTGTTTGTATATTTATATAGGTTCACTATGTTAGTAATATTTACTGTTTGTATATTTATATAGGTTCACTATTTTAAATTTAATATTTACTGTTTGTATATTTATATAGGTTCACTATTTTAAGTAATATTTACTGTTTGTATATTTATATGGGTTCCCCATGTTTATTTAATATTTACTTTTTGTATTTTTAATAAAGGTTCACTATGTAAAATAATATTTCCTGTTTTATATTTATATGGGTTCCCCATTTTTAAAATAATTTTTACTGTTTGTATATTTATATAGGTTCACTATGTATAGAATATTTACTGTTTGTATATTTATATAGGTTCACTATGTTAGTAATATTTACTGTTTGTATATTTATATAGGTTCACTATTTTAGAAATATTTACTGTTTGTATTTTTATATGGGTTTCCCCATGTATAGTAATATTTACTGTTTGTATTTTTATATAGGTTCACTATGTTAGTAATATTTACTGTTTGTATATTTATATAGGTTCACTATTTTAATTTAATATTTACTGTTTGTATATTTATATAGGTTCCCCTTGTTTAGTAATATTTACTTTTTGTATATTTATATAGGTTCACAATGTTAGTAATATTTACTGTTTGTATATTTATATGGGTTTCCCCAATTTTTAAGTAAAAATTTACTTTTTGTATTTTTATATAGGTTCACTATGTTAGTAATATTTACTGTTTGTATATTTATATGGGTTAAATATGTTTAGTAATATTTACTGTTTGTATTTTTATATAGGTTCACTATGTATAGTAATATTTACTGTTTGTATATTTATATAGGTTCACTATTTTAAAAGTAATATTTACTGTTTGTATTTTTATATAGGTTCACTATGTATAGTAATATTTACTGTTTGTATATTTATATAGGTTCACTATGTTTAGTAATATTTACTGTTTGTATATTGATATAGGTTCACCACGATTAGATACAAGAGAAGATAACAAACTAAAAGTACCTGGTAATATTGGAGAAAAAGTAAAAATTAACAGCAGATATTATTTCCTATCCTGGTGCTAATTTTCAATGGTTTTATAAAGATAATGGTAGTAAAATAATGATTGGAAATAAAGAACCATATTTGGTCATCAACAATCAAAGATTTATTAACAGTTATAGATCTGTGTTAAGAATAAATATTACATCAATTGATATATACAGACAGTATTATTTAAATATTACCAATGATGATGGACTGAGTAATAGTTTACAGTTCCACCTTATATCTGGAGTAATTTAAGTATTTGAATGTACATTGTATAAATTTAATTCGTAAAATAAACAGAGCCTAAAAGCCTTGATCATTACATTATTCCTAAAAACTTGAGAGTCAAATGAATAAAATTTAAGGAAACATGTACCTTATTATTTATTTTATAAATATTCAATTCAACTTTCAGCTGTGCCAGATAGACCACAAGATGTCAGGTTATTAAATAAAACATCAGATACAATTTGTATAGAATGGACACCAGGATTTAATGGTGGAGCATCACAAAGTTTTATAGTTCAACATTCTACTGATGATAAAACATGGGTCAATTCGTCCACAATACCAGATAGTACCAATAATGGTCGAGTTGACTATTGTATAGAAGGATTAGAACCAGATACTAGTTATTATATTAGAGTGATAGCTAGTAATAAATATGGTGAAAGTTTAATTGGTACATTATCTCAGAGTGAACTTCCTAAAACAGACCCGCTACAAGGTAGGTCTATTGAGGTTAAAATCAATACTTTAGTAGAGAGGGTGTGGTTCAGAAAATACTTACTGGTACATATTTATCTATGTCAGCTACAATGACCGAGATGTACAATACAATGAACGATACAATTTCAATGTACAATTAGTTGCTGCGATCAAGTACATGGCCTCAAAAGAAAGGATGTACATGCTATGATGATTTGACAAACCAACAACGATAATAACAGACAAAAGACACAACACCTAGCAACAGCAGCGAATGAAGCACCTCGATGCAATCAATAAGCTACCAAAGAACAAGGTAAACAATAGTCAGAAAAAATAACCTGATATTGTTAATTATTAAAGCACGTGTTTCTCCTGACCTGCCTTTAAAATAAAACTTGCGAATGGGATAAAGGGATAACAATGAACGAATTTGAACAATCTTTTACACTTGTATTATTCTTGTTACAAATATTATAAATTCATAGCCTTTTCATCTGGGAATGTCAAACAAATTTGAACAATCTTTTACACTTGTATTATTCTTGTTACAAATATTATAAATTCATAGCCTTTTCATCTTGGAATGTCAAACAAATTTGAACAATCTTTTACACTTGTATTATTCTTGTTACAAATATTATAAATTCATAGCCTTTTCATCTTGGAATGTCAAACAAATTTGAACAATCTTTTACACTTGTATTATTCTTGTTACAAATATTATAAATTCATAGCCTTTTCATCTTGGAATGTCAAACAAATTTGAACAATCTTTTACACTTGTATTATTCTTGTTACAAATATTATAAATTCATAGCCTTTTCATCTTGGAATGTCAAACAACTTTGAACAATCTTTTACACTTGTATTATTCTTGTTACAAATATTAAAAATTTCATAGCCTTTTCATCTTGAAATGTCAAACAACTTTGAACAATCTTTTACACTTGTATTATTCTTATTACAAAGATTATAAAATCATAGCCTTTTCATCTTGGAATGTCAAACAAATTTAAACAATCTTTTACACTTGTATTATTCTTGTTACAAATAATATAAATTCTTAGCCTTTTCATCTTGGAATGTCAAACAAATTTGAACAATCTTTTACACTTGTATTATTCTTGTTACAAATATTATAAATTCATAGCCTTTTCATCTGGGAATGTCAAACAAATTTGAACAATCTTTTACACTTGTATTATTCTTGTTACAAATATTATAAATTCATAGCCTTTTCATCTGGGAATGTCAAACAAATTTGAACAATCTTTTACACTTGTATTATTCTTGTTACAAATATTATAAATTCATAGCCTTTTCATCTTGGAATGTCAAACAAATTTGAACAATCTTTTACACTTGTATTATTCTTGTTACAAATATTATAAATTCATAGCCTTTTCATCTTGGAATGTCAAACAAATTTGAACAATCTTTTACACTTGTATTATTCTTGTTACAAATATTATAAATTCATAGCCTTTTCATCTTGGAATGTCAAACAAATTTGAACAATCTTTTACACTTGTATTATTCTTGTTACAAATATTATAAATTCATAGCCTTTTCATCTTGGAATGTCAAACAAATTTGAACAATCTTTTACACTTGTTTTATTCTTGTTACAAATATTATAAAATCATAGCCTTTTCATCTTGGAATGTCAAACAACTTTGAACAATCTTTTACACTTGTATTATTCTTGTTACAAATAATTTAAATTCATAGCCTTTTCATCTTGGAATGTCAAACAACTTTGAACAATCTTTAACACTTGTATTATTCTTATTACAAATATTATAAAATCATAGCCTTTTCATCTTGGAATGTCAAACAACTTTGAACAATCTTTTACACTTGTATTATTCTTGTTACAAATATTATAAAACATAGCCTTTTCATCTTGGAATGTCAAACAACTTTGAACAATCTTTTACACTTGTATTATTCTTGTTACAAATATTATAAATTCATAGCCTTTTCATCTTGAAATGTCAAACAACTTTGAACAATCTTTTACACTTGTATTATTCTTATTACAAAGATTATAAAATCATAGCCTTTTCATCTTGGAATGTCAAACAAATTTAAACAATCTTTTACACTTGTATTATTCTTGTTACAAATAATATAAATTCTTAGCCTTTTCATCTTGGAATGTCAAACAAATTTGAACAATCTTTTACACTTGTATTATTCTTATTACAAATATTATAAATTCATAGCCGTTTCATCTTGGAATGTCAAACAAATTTGAACAATCTTTTACACTTGTATTATTCTTTACAAATAATATAAATTCTTAGCCTTTTCATCTTGGAATGTCAAACAAATTTGAACAATCTTTTACACTTGTATTATTCTTGTTACAAATTTTATAAATTCATAGCCTTTTCATCTTGGAATGTCAAACAAATTTGAACAATCTTTTACACTTGTATTATTATTGTTACAAATATTATAAATTCATAGCCTTTTCATCTTGGAATGTCAAACAAATTTGAACAATCTTTTACACCTGTATTATTCTTGTTACAAATATTATAAATTCATAGCCTTTTCATCTTGGAATGTCAAACAACTTTGAACAATCTTTTACACTTGTATTATTCTTGTTACAAATATTATAAATTCACAGCCTTTTCATCTTGGAATGTCAAACAAATTTGAACAATCTTTTACACTTGTATTTTTCTTGTTACAAATATTATAAATTCATAGCCTTTTCATCTTGGAATGTCAAACAAATTTGAACAATCTTTTACACTTGTATTATTCTTGTTACAAATATTATAAATTCATAGCCTTTTCATCTTGGAATGTCAAACAAATTTGAACAATCTTTTACACTTGTATTATTCTTGTTACAAATAATATAAATTCTTAGCCTTTTCATCTTGGAATGTCAAACAAATTTGAACAATCTTTTACACTTGTATTATTCTTGTTACAAATAATATAAATTCTCAGCCTTTTCATCTTGGAATGTCAAACAAATTTGAACAATCTTTTACACTTGTATTATTCTTGTTACAATATTATAAATTCATAGCCTTTTCATCTTGGAATGTCAAACAAATTTGAACAATCTTTTACACTTGTATTATTCTTGTTACAAATATTATAAATTCATAGCCTTTTCATCTTGGAATGTCAAACAAATTTGAACAATCTTTTACACTTGTATTATTCTTGTTACAAATATTATAAATTCATAGCCTTTTCATCTTGGAATGTCAAACAAATTTGAACAATCTTTTACACTTGTATTATTCTTGTTACAAATATTATAAATTCATAGCCTTTTCATCTTGGAATGTCAAACAAATTTGAACAATCTTTTACACTTGTATTATTCTTGTTACAAATATTATAAGTTCATAGCCTTTTCATCTTGGAATGTCAAACAAATTTGAACAATCTTTTACACTTGTATTATTCTTGTTATAAATAATATAAATTCATAGCCTTTTCATCTTGGAATGTCAAACAAATTTGAACAATCTTTTACACTTGTATTATTCTTATTACAAATATTATAAATTCATAGCCTTTTCATCTTGGAATGTCAAACAAATTTGAACAGTCTTTTACACTTGTATTATTCTTGTTACAAATAATATAAATTCATAGCCTTTTCATCTTGGAATGTCAAACAAATTTGAACAATCTTTTACACTTGTATTATTCTTATTACAAATATTATAAATTCATAGCCTTTTCATCTTGGAATGTCAAACAAATTTGAACAATCTTTTACACTTGTATTATTCTTGTTACAAATATTATAAATTCATAGCCTTTTCAACTTGGAATGTCAAACAAATTTGAACAATCTTTTACACTTGTATTATTCTTGTTACAAATATTATAAATTCATAGCCTTTTCAACTTGGAATGTCAAACAAATTTGAACAATCTTTTACACTTGTATTATTCTTGTTACAAATATTATAAATTCATAGCCTTTTCAACTTGGAATGTCAAACAAATTTGAACAATCTTTTACACTTGTATTATTCTTTACAAATAATATAAATTCATAGCCTTTTCATCTTGGAATGTCAAACAAATTTGAATAATCTTTTACACTTGTATTATTCTTGTTACAAAAATATAAATTCATAGCCTTTTCATCTTGGAATGTCAAACAAATTTGAACAATCTTTTACACTTGTATTATTCTTGTTACAAAAAATATAAATTCATAGCCTTTTCAACTTGGAATGTCAAACAAATTTGAACAATCTTTTACACTTGTATTATTCTTATTACAAATATTATAAATTCATAGCCTTTTCATCTTGGAATGTCCAACAAATTTGAACAATCTTTTACACTTGTATTATTCTTGTTACAAATAATATAAATTCACAGCCTTTTCATCTTGGAATGTCAAACAAATTTGAACAATCTTTACACTTGTATTATTCTTGTTACAAATAATATAAATTCACAGCCTTTTCATCTTGGAATGTCAAACAAATTTGAACAATCTTTTACACTTGTATTATTCTTGTTACAAATATTATAAATTCATAGCCTTTTCATCTTGGAATGTCAAACAAATTTGAACAATCTTTTACACTTGTATTATTCTTGTTACAAATATTATAAAACATAGCCTTTTCATCTTGGAATGTCAAACAACTTTGAACAATCTTTTACACTTGTATTATTCTTGTTACAAATATTATAAATTCATAGCCTTTTCATCTTGAAATGTCAAACAACTTTGAACAATCTTTTACACTTGTATTATTCTTATTACAAAGATTATAAAATCATAGCCTTTTCATCTTGGAATGTCAAACAAATTTAAACAATCTTTTACACTTGTATTATTCTTGTTACAAATAATATAAATTCTTAGCCTTTTCATCTTGGAATGTCAAACAAATTTGAACAATCTTTTACACTTGTATTATTCTTGTTACAAATATTATAAATTCATAGCCTTTTCATCTGGGAATGTCAAACAAATTTGAACAATCTTTTACACTTATCATTAAGCCCAGATATTTAAACATGGAAACACTGTATTATTATCACCCATTTCGCGCCCATCCGTCCGTTCGTCCGTCCACAATTGCTCGTAAACACTCTATTAGGCACAATACTTGACTTTGTGTGAGTGTACGTAATCACCCAAGGATTGTAAATCATCGAAATCAGAAACTATTTAGTATGAGTTTTTGCTCTTGAATTGCTCGTAAACACTCTACAACAAACAATCTTCTTGACGGATTTTTGATAAAACTTGGTGTGGGCTTTTATAACAATTTTCAAGAAATATTTTTGAGCTTTTGTCTGATATATTATTCAAAATTAATGCTGCCAGTGTGCCTACATTACCTTGCCTGGCAAGCTATCTCTTTAGATTTCAGCCTTTCCATAAGTCTAAGGTGATATTTGATTAAATTGGCAACGCACTTCATAAAAGTTTTCTATTTTTATTCCTACATCATTACTCTCCATTTCTCTAAATGTAAGAATTTATTTTTTCTCCATTCTGACTAATAAAGTTATTACCATCACATGTTCTATCTACCAGAGCATAATAGTGTAGCTTTAATGGAATAATCAACGGAGCTAGGCTTATCTTGGGCCAATTATAACAAAGGTTACAAAAAAAGACTTATTTTCATAAAAAATGAACAATTTATAAGGAAGATAGCCAATAAAGATATTGAACTACAATGTTATTTGTTGCTATGCTTTAATTATATATTAGAAAAAGTGATTTAGGTAAAAGCTTGACATTTAGATATAAATACTTTGATTCCAGATGGTCCAGGTGGTACAGATACTGATAACAGTACGGCCTTAATTGGAGGAGTAGTTGGTGCTGTTTTAGCTGTGATAATTATTATTATATTTGTTGTGTTAATTATTCGACGAAAGAAAATCAAATCACCAGGTAAATTTTTTTTTATTTATTCTTTTTATGTCTGGTATGTTTTACCCTGTCTCGAATGGCATTAAGCATAAATTGAATGAGAATACTTTAAAAACGTTTTACTTTGTTTCTGATCCAAATTTAGAAGTTTTTTGTCTATTTTGATATTTGTTGTTAAAACACAAAACAATGTTTAGTTCTTAATCATATATAGGCTTATTGTCAATTTCTTTTGATAGGTAAAAATAAAGAGAGCGACTCCCAATTGTAAGTATTCTATGAATTGAATCAAAAGAGAATGAAAATGAAGACTGTATATTTATCTCCATAATTAAATTAACTTAAATTCATTTCTAACATAAATATATATATAATTCCAATTTACACTTTACTACCCCATTGTTTTATTTTAGCCTTTTTGTAAACTAGGTTTTATATTTCAGAGTTTTAAATGAAACACCATCATCAAATCAGATGAGTATGTTATTTTACAACTTACTTATACTACTCAAAATAAGTATTTCAGAGTATAACGTATAGGTATTAACTGAATTCTGTTTCTTATCGTATTGTGTATTATATCTTTCCAGTAATAGACGAGAATCCAGCTTACGTGAGTGTCGATGACCTACAAAATGATAAGCAAGTAAATAATGAAGACTGTGCAACACTAGTATCACCTACTTACGCTGCTGTAAAGAAAACCAATAAATCAAAACAAGTAGCTGAAGGTGCAGTGACTAAGAAAAAAAAGAAAGAGACTAACAAGGAAGGTATGAATTAAGTTACATGTATACACAGCTAGAATTATAACAATACAATGGATATTTACCAGTTGCCTTTTTTTACAGGAGTTACCCATATATCTTTACCATATCATACAATTTGATCTGAACCAGATGAGACTGACACAACCTGCTGAATGTTTCTAACGCGACATTGATTTTAACACATGATCCTGCCCACAGTTAAAGCTGATAATCCTGATTAATTAAAATGTTCTAAATCAGAAATATATTTCTACAGGATTTTCTTTTTGATTTCACTTTCCTTGTTTTCAAGATAAAAATAAATCTAAGACAAAGAAACAGAATAAAGTTACCATGGTAGAAAATCAGAATCCTCAAACGAAGAAGCGTGGTAAGAACTAAATTTTAATGACATTCTACCGCCGATTATTACTCATGTCACTGATATCTATTATTAGATTATAGAGGACTAATTATATAATTATAAAATATCAACGTGTACATTATTTACTGTTTAATAGATTTCAATATGTTCATGAAGTGAATATTGGAGATTTTTAGATTGTGTATTTATTCTAGGTGAAGTCTATGAAAATATTGGAATATTTTGGGAATAAAGTTTATGAAAATAGTTCTAATGAGGTAAGTTCGAATAGAAGTTTAATGTAAGAATATAATTTAAAAAGTTATCACTATACGCTGTTGACAAGACCGGTAGTATATTGTGGTTTATACTATAAAGGATGTAATATATTAGTTCTGTGAGAGTAGTTGAATGATTCGTGAAAATACAGTAATCGTGAACATGTGTTAGATAATTCGAGTAGATATTGAAACTACAATTTTTAAAAAGAAAAGAGTAAATATCATTTGTATATTATTTACACCAGATCTATCAATATCAGCTATATAAGTTATATTTAAGGTTTCAGCCAGGCCAATATAGATAAAGTTACAATCAGGTATTTGAAAACAGGATATCAATTAAAACATTAGAAGCAAACTCAAAATTGTTGATTGTTTGTTCTCTAGATATCGTCGTAAGAGATATTTTAAAGACATTGTCCAATCCGAATAACAATGTTTGATACAAAGATCCCGTTATATTTATATTATAGATTACAAGCGAGCAAGTCAAAAATGATGACTTGGTATATGTAGATCTGAAGTTTGATAAGAAACCGTCCAATAAGGTGATAAAGAAACCATCTGAAGAAGATAAAGTGGAGTATGGTAGTATAGATTATGGTAAGAGAGGACCAACTCCACCTCCAGCTTCTGATAGTAGTGATGATGAAATGGACTATCTTCCACCAAGAAAAGACGAAACTTCTTAGTTTTCATATAAAACTTTTATCTTGTATTATTATTGATGTTTAATTCTTAGATTTAGTTTGTAGATAACATCAAATTTATTAATTATATTTTAGCTTCAGATCTTTCTCTAATTGGAATACGATTTAGTTCAAACAAATCAGTATTCAGCCCATAAAATAAAAATCGCAGTAGATGAGCCTTCTGTGGAATTGGATTTGACGATTTTTCGACTACAGTATTCACCTTTTTAATGAAGTTTGGTATGATCATCTAAAATGATGAGATCTTGGTTAATTTTGAATTTGGCTTGGTACAAACGCTTTAAAATTATAGCAATAGGATGTGTGACATCACGAACAGCTGATCAAGAAAAACTGCCCTTTTCTCGATATATGTGGGTAATGATATGCTGTTTTCAATCAAAGTTTTCCTCCTGATAACTGGAATATTCGCTTTGTAAATCTTGAACTTGCAGGCCACTTTTAACTGAGTTTTTGACTGGACCACTATAAAATTGTTATAATATATAGCTCTGTATTTAATCTAATTAGGTCAAGTATTTTCTTAATAACAATGTAATATAGCAGTATACAGAGTGTGGGACTGCATAATGTTACAATGCTGTCCTCCCATTGATCATACGATAGTTTAGTTTTATTTAATATTTAATATATATATCATTGTACATATATATATCATAATATTAATGTTTATTATATTATTTATAGATAAGTTTATAGTTTATTGATGTTTTAAGTTGATAATGACAGTTGTAGTTTATAATAAAATGAAGACGGTATTAATATTGTAATACAGTGTATTAGTAATAAGCCTGTCGGTATATCAGTGTATATATATATCATAATATTAATGTTTATTATATTATTTATAGATAAGTTTATAGTTTATTGATGTTTTAAGTTGATAATGACAGTTGTAGTTTATAATAAAATGAAGACGGTATTAATATTGTAATACAGTGTATTAGTAATAAGCCTGTCGGTATATCAGTGTATATATATATCATAATATTAATGTTTATTATATTACTTATAGATAAGTTTATAGTTTATTTATGTTTTAAGTTGATAATGACAGTTGTAGTTTATACTGATGTGTAAAGCCTCAATATGTAAAAAATAATTTGCTGTATTCAGATTGTGCCAGGTTGTAGGGTAACCATATTACAATATAGATAGTAAAAAGCTGCAAGTAAACAAAATAAACAAATGAGATACAGGAATCAACAAACATCTGAGAATAACGTCACAAAACGTTTACAAAAGTAATACTTGATAGAAGTAATTATTATATGCAGGACTTAAACTTACTCTATGGGGGCTCAAATGGAAATGGAAGTGAGAAAATGCTAGATTCAT
>CM060201.1:33379335-33599971 GCA_030562195.1 Nipponacmea schrenckii
AGTTTTTGTTTACATCGCGAGTCGAAACTTGTAAAGTTTTTAGTGGGATTTAATCAGTCATCCAAATTTGTGTTATTTTTGTGATTTTTATCTATTTTAAGGACTGTTTATATATTTATATGGATATTTGCTATGTTTAAAGCGAACAATTATCAAAATTTGTGACCAAATATCCAAAATGCCGGTGCCTGAAGTCGAAGAATCGTTGTTTTCGTTGGAATTGGTGATCGACAAAATTTACATTCCACACGTCGTGTGCCGATTTCCTGCGGTGGCCTTCAGACTTTTAGATTTTCCAACCATTTTGATTAACCATGTTGATCAAGAACTTGGAGAAAGAATCAAATCCAAGATTTCAAGAGACCCCCATTACATTCCCCCTGATCAGTTTAGTGAACTACAGGACAATCATGGAAACTATATGGTGAAAAAGGGCAAATCATGTCTTTTTAAAACAAGTGTGGATTCTCTAAAAACTCATTTATCCAACACACCTTTATATGTGATGGCTCTGGACATGTATCCGGACACTCCAAAGCTAATTGGAAATAGCAGCGTACCTCTGGATAGCCTGATGAAACATATTTGTGTGGATATTGCTAAAAAAGGTCTGACCGTGCCCTCTGTACACGGGGATAAAGGGTTGTTTAAAATCTACAACCTCATGGGAAAAGAAATCGGTTACATCGTTCTTGGGTTTCGAATATTGTGTCTTGGTCCCAGCATGGCAGGTCACATTCCGAGCAAAGCTGCTGCAACCAAAATACAGGTACCAGGGCGCCGTTTCACTAAGGTCCGTAAGTATTTACGTATGTTTTATACTTACGCTTAACGTAAGTATTTACTTATGTCCGTTTCACTAAAGCATGCGTAAGTATATTTTCATACTTACGTACATAATTTTACCTAAGTAAAAATATCAGTGACGTAAAATGCATAAATGATGACGTCTCTCACACAAAGAGTGATTTTTTACCATTGACTATTCGACAACATAATTCGATTTGTATCGAGTATTCGAAGATATTTTCAGTTAAAAGATTGATTTGAAAAATTTTCTCCCTATTTTTATTTATAAATTATTTTTATTTACATTCTGGTTGTATCTTCGGGTAAATAAATAAAATCGAAGTACCAAAATAATAGAAAGCCTTCGGAAGAAAACATTCTTTCATCTGATTGGACAATAAAACGTTCCTATTTATACCAGCTAATCAAAAGTTAAATACTTTGATTATCCAGCACTAGTTATGTAAACGAGATGCGACACTCAGAGACTTGACAACACAACCTACATATAACTTGGTACGGGGATTATCTCGAAATAATTCTTAATAGAATGCCTAAAAAAAGTTAACAAAATTACTCTCTTCATAATCCTGTGCTATCCAAAGTGGTTTGTATTTCCAGGCATGAAGGTGTCTACATTTGGTTAGGAAACTAGTGGTTTAATCCTTGAAATCTTTTTTTCACTCCAATAGGCCTACTTATATGCACTGCGCGTTCGATATGACCACATTGATTACGGTTGATTCGTCCAATATACGGGTCGGTTCGCCTACATAGATATTTTCCACACACAACTATTAATTTGTAATCTAAGAACTAAGATAACCGACTGTAGTATTCAAGAACTATAGTGTGTCCAATTTTGAAATATCAGTAGGTTAGAGATGTCGCCAATTGCCTTTGGACTTTTGGGTTATTTCGAGTTAAATATTTGTTAACAACTCTCTTGTTGACTGCCATAACATAATTTTATTAAAAGAGAAGTTCAGAATATAGCTTTTCAACCTTGTGAATCAACGTATATGTACGAATAATCGAATGGTAAAAAAACTTATTCGCGAAATTAGCTTAAAATTCTTCAAATGGATGAGCTGAGCACAAGACGCCTGACACTGTCGAGAAAATGGCTTCCTACATTAGCCTTCGGGAAAACCTATACTCAGACTGGTCGAACGGTCAAATATCGTAACTTGTGAAGAAGTAACAAAACATCATAAAACTATTCAAATTATTCGTCGATTAATTCTCTCTGCTCGGTTTGGTAGCAATTTTCAAACCCTAATCAGACGAGAAGTCGTGTGGGAAAATACTTACGCCTGCTTTTACTTGACGTAGGATTTAAGCATCATATTAACGTAAGTAAAATCTTACGTCTTTTAGTGAAACGCAATTTCAACCTACATATATACTTACGTAAATTCTTCTACTTACGTACCTTAGTGAAACGGGGGCCAGTAACTCAAGTCCAGAAAGAAAATTGCGAGAATGGGATCAATGTTATCAATGTTCAACCAAACATGAACAGTAAACCGACAGCCAATTTAAGCTCGAGACTCAGTAAACCATCCGAAAAAGAACAAAACCTGCGTCATTCGCAAGAAATGGGGTCAATGACAGATGCTATAACACATGACGTCATGTTGCAGACTGTTCAAACAGAAGAAAAGTCAGTACATGTTGTTATTTCGGAGCCAGAGAAGCCTAAAAATCCTCAATCCAACATCTCAACTCAGACTGAGAAAAAAAAGGGGAAAAAATCATCATATTTTACAAAAAGATTTCGACATTTCAGCGGAGGATGATGGAGTTAATTTTCTTGATGAACCGAATATTTTCTGCCCCCCTCCCTTATTTTATAATAAGTATGCTGAACCTAAATTACAAATAGAGCGTCCTGTTTATTACACAGACGAAGAAAGTTTCGACGATTTGAGTGAAACAGGAAGTGTATGCGAAAAACTTTCCAAAATTAAGGATCCTGCCAAACCTGAGCAAGGTCCATCACCAAGAAAATCTGATGTAAATGTGCCTTTGACTGTTCGAGACTATCGGAAATCCAAACAAAATAGAATAGTCAACATTCAAAGCCCTGTGGTTCAAAATAATCCAGTGTTTCCAATTTTAACTGCCTTATTAAATGAACTTGTGGGGATTCAAGGTTCACAGGGGCTTGAAAATGTCCTTCAAAAAGTTGGGCATGTATCTTCCCTAGGACATTCTCCACATCAGTTGACTCATCAGAAGGTGAAGGATGCCCCCACTGTAAATGTTGCACGGTCAACACTCAGCTCCCAAAATAAGAAAAGCCTAAAGAGGGATGATGAAATCAACATGTCAACTAAAAATAAAAGCTGGATAAGAAAAGCTCCACAGTCCGTCCCAAAAACTGGAAAACTCACATATGGGTTAACCAGGACACAAAAATTGAGGATTGCTAAGAGTAATCCAAAATGGCTGCAAGAGAAGGAGAAAGTTGATGAAGGTCACAAGCCAAAGCCGCCATTAACAGTCGTTTCAGAAGAGGACCAGAGCATCACCAACTTTTCAGACACTTTGACAGAGGTACGAAGACTGGCTGAAAAGGAACTAGCCAACGAAACACTTGATTCTGTCCATGATTTAGGGTTATCAGAACGGAGTTCTCACCCCAGCCCAAAACATAAGAGAAAGCATCTCCAGAAGAAGAAGACTAAAGGTCAGCAAAGTCCTTCCAGAGTCCAAAAATCCAAACCATTTGATTCACAAATGCCTATAACACCACAGTCAAACCCTAAAACATCAGTTTCAGCATTAGGTGTCAGCCCTCTTTTAACTAAACAGGATACCAAAGCCAACGGTTCCTCAGTGAAAACCGTCCAAAGTTCTCCCATGATCATTGAACACGATGAGTCTCATCCTCGGCAAGAAGCAATGGAACCTGAACTGCGAAGATTTATCTCTAAATCCGGCAGTGACGAGTCCGTGGATTATCCTTCGGATTCCAAAGACCATGTTGGTGTGGAAGTCCAGCTGCCAAAATATCCAGTGGATGATGACAGCGATGAAGACATTTCTTTACCAGATAATGATGAAAAAGGAAGAAAAATGTCCACAGGATTGATAGAGAGGAGCACATCGTTCCGCGAATCAATTTTGGGAAAATCACACGATTCGTTTGACATGAACGATCCAGGCCCTCTCGAATCCACTAGAACTTCTCAGTCGTATCAAACAGATTTCACTGATTCTCCAAGAAAGCCTAAAAATGATCCAAAAGAGGTCACTGATTCGAAGATCTACCAGTCCACAACAGATAACGACACTCGACAGTTTTTGTCCACGGAAGAACCCGAACTTCAAGAATTAGTCAGCGGTGGAGAATCCGAGTCGGCCGAGTCGCCGCGATATGTACCAACATTTGCTGATACCAGTAGTAAACCAAGTGTGCGTTCTTCTATGAAATTTCCAGTGCTGAATCCGATTTCGTCTGAGCAATCGCCGATTCCAGCTACTAGAAAATCCACCGCCAAATCAGAAGGTAGACCGTCCAAAACGTCTGAAAACGCGGATTCTGTAGGAAGCTCTGTCATACCTACGCCTAGATCTCGACGATTTCCCCGAGTGCGAGAAAGCATCCATACGGAATCAGTGAGTTCATACGTACCATCTGAAGACGGAGTGGTCACATTGGATAGTGAAGCTAACTATTCCGATGACTTTCATAACACGGCAAGTATCGGCAGTGTTTCCGACCTCTCTCCATCACCAGACATTCTTCCTCGGAGAATTCCCACCACCAAACTAGGTTATACTATATCGTAATAATATTAGATGATTTTAATTTTAGTTCATGTTTTTAGGAACAAAGTAGTCCAGAAATTTGTTTTAAAGGGATAATAGGTCTTAGCATGAAAATAAAAGTTCTCAAGAAAGGTCAATATGAGTGTATATCCATCAGAGAACTTACCTGGTGTTTACACCTCTATTTGGCCAGGTAAGACCTAAATATGCTATTCAAAGCATTTAATACTTTAAAAAGAGCAAGATGGTCATTCCACCTTCAATAAGATAGACAATTACATAGTGTATCTGATGAAGCTTCCTGTACACGCCAATAGCCCCCGTTTCACTAAGGTACGTATGTATTTACGTAAGTTTTATACTTACGTTTAACGTAAGTATTTACTTACGTCCGTTTCACTAAAGCATGCGTAAGTATGTAAACATACTTAGGTAAATATTTTGACTTAAGTATAAATATACGTGACGTAAAATCAATTAATGATGACGTAAATGACGATATTATCGTCTGACACTAGCACTTGTCAAAATGGCTTCCGTTACCAAAAAAACCTAACTGGTCCACTGAAGAGGTATCGGCCTTGGTAGAAGCCGTAACAGCCCGCCAATCGACCATTCGAGCCAAGTTCAACCCGGGTGTGACGAGCAAGAACAAGCAAGATGCATGGTTGATGGTTGTGGAAAGGTACGTGTATTAAAAGTATTAATAGGCCTAGAGAAGAGTAGGCCTAAAGCAGGTCCGAACCTAAACTAGCTTAAAAAATGTTTTCCTTTTTGTCCTTGGTTAACCAAATAAAAATGATTTAATAAAATAAGAATCCTCAATAAAACCGATGTGCTTCGAATGTACTTCTATTTATAAATAACCAATGAATGTTCAAATAAACCACTTTCGTTTTGTTACACTATCTTCTTTTACGCAAAATTGCGTCTACTGCCATTGGCTTGTCAAATTCAACATCTGTTTGCACAGATTTAAGAATGGTTCACAATATCATTCTATAAGGTAAGTGATTAAACTTTAGGTAGCATATTTTCTTATTTCATTACTTTTTTATAGAGTGAATACAGTAAACGGGTCATCAGTCGAAAGAAACTTAAATGATTGCAAGAAAAAATGGAATGACGTACAGTCTAGTTTGAAGAAGAAGGAGGCTGGGAGGAGAAGAGAGATTGTCAAAACCGGTGGTGGTCCGAAGCCCGACGATTTGAATGAGTGGGAGAGGAAGGTAAAGGTTTTGCTATTCAATATCTCTAGACACATGTAGTCTTAGCTTGGCTAGTCATGTGCATCAACATTTGGGAGAGTGTGTCCAGTTATTATGTCTTGTTTTCAAAATTGTTTTTTGTATACTAGCTATTTGACAGTACTTTCTTCCCGTTGACCCTATTTTATTAATATGAACAGAATCTCAAGAGCCTGTGGTATGCCCTATAATTAATACTCCTACTATTTGAACAACCTTAGGCTATATCAACAGTGACTGTAACAGCATGTTTCAGGTTCAGTTTAAATATTGGTAATATTTCTGTATCGTTTACTGAGCACCATTTTAACAGTGGAAATATTTTATTGTATTGGTTGTGAGTGGCATATGTGGTGGTGTTGATTCCTTAGATATGCCTGCCAGTACACCTGAAGGTTACTATACAAATTATTAACTTATTGTGCATTGAAATAATCAAATTTGCACTTCAGAAATATATTGAACAACATATCCATACTTACGTCCCTCAACATCAACACCTATTTATGTTTATTTATTTACTTAAGATCAATCCATGAAAAATTAAATATTGTATATTGGCTATTTCTCTGAAGTGTCTTTTGCCATAAGCAATTTGATTGGATGTTGCAGGAACTGTCTTACGAACTTAGTGAAATCTAAAAGCATATAATATGTTTTTTCAGATATTCAATTTGTCACATTTGAAACTGAAACTCCTGAATGCTCAAGAACATCAGGTATGTAGCCTATAATGTTAAACAGCACACATATCCTTCAGCCTGTGAATGTGTACACAAGTAACTTTTAAACTAAAAGTTCTGCTTGAATAAACCATTGAGAATAAAAAAATCTTTATATGCTTAGTTCATGTTAAAAAATAATAATTTTTTTATTAACATTTATGAATACTATATTTATACAAGCTTATACACAACCATCCTTATATTTACTAAAAAAAACTATGATATTGTCATAGCACACTAATGACTTGATCTAAAATTTGTGGCATAATAAAAAAAAAGCTCACATAAAACATATCTGAATGTAAATATAACAATTTAAGTTAATAGCATTATTGTTGTGTAAAATGCAATAGATCAAGCTACAAACATACATAAATGACTTTGTCCTTTATTTAATTTGTGGCGTGATCTATTGCATTTTACACACCAATAATGCTATTGAGACCAACATTTAATCCTTGTATGGATTTTTATGGGTGTAAAACCTTTGAAGTGTTTATATATCTAATAACATTTTGTACATTTTATGATTTACAGAAAAAAATGAAACATCAAATTCTACATGGGAGGTATCTACAGAGAAAGGTAAGTCAAATCTTCTATATAATAGGGATTGTTTGGAGTTTGTCTAAATTTTGTATGTGTATTGAGAACACTGGTAGCTTCAAATTTGCACTGTTCCAATTTTCATTCCGACTTCTGTGGTTCTTGCGATTCCACTAAAACTAACGCGTTTTATGACTTTTGACAATCACTTAAATATTGCAAAAATCATTTACCTCAAAACTAGATTAAACTTTTGAATAAAATTGCATTAAAAAGAAGGCGGTAGAATTGATATCAATTGCTATATATACAATAATACAATAATAAAATACTTTCACTGTTAAGATGGTGCTTTAATATTTTTAATATTTGTTCATACATGTAATAATTAATCATATTATCCAAAGATTCCTAATGATTGAGCATAATGTTACTTTATTTCTAGAAGAAAAGATGAAACCCAAAAGAAAGGGTTTTAGAAATGGCGACTCAGAAGGTTTGTTGAAATAATTACAATACAAGCAATTTTTTTTCATCACCAGTCTAATTAAAATTATATCACAATTTGGCTTTTTTTCCACCATCTCTATGTGATCTAACAAGATTTATATGGCAACCATTTTCTGGTAAATTTAATTTCAACCAATCAAAAAGTGGCAGGAAGATGCGTGTCTAAATAAGGCCTGGGGTATGCATTACTTCTCCGACAATGCATAGTTCTTATTAAGACACGAAAGTTCTACATATGCCATTTTTTGATTGGTTGAAATGGAACTCTACCAGAACACACTTGCCTTATTAATCCTGGTTGATCACAAAGAGACGAGAGAAAAAAGCGAAATTGTGATCTAATTTAAATTAGATTGGTTCACCAGCAGCCTTTTTCGAGGTGAATTAGTCCACATAGAAGGTCATAATAATGAAAAGAATTATGGAAACTAGATAATTGACATTAAGGGGGAACAGTCGACATTTTCGTGGGTTGATTTGGGTTTTGAAAACATGTAAAAAGTCTTCTACAAATAAACAAAAATCGCAGCTATACTGGTATATTTAGTATGTCTTTCCAATATATCGCATAGTCTCACTCTATATTTGATGTATCAAGCCTTGTTTTTATTATTGGTCTGCTTAATGTATTATTATATTAATTTTAGATTTACAAGGTGCTGCATATGCTGATTCTTTGCTAATGATAGAACGTGAAAAACTAGAAATTAAAAAGAGAAGACTTCAGCTTGAAGAAGAAAAGGTGGAGGTTCTGAAAGAAATTTTACATGCCTTAAAGGGATCCGAAAATCAAAATGAAGTCTTGCCTGTGATTAAATTTTTATAGATAAAGTTTTCGTTTTTTTTAAATCTATCCGGTGGCTCAGAAAAAACAATAACACTTTTCATTTCAGGATTATTCAAAAAGTAGGTATCAAATCTAAGAAGTTATAATAGCTTCATAGTTTGGAACACAAATAGCAGCATTTTATAAAAATTCCTTGTCGAAAATATAATGCCAATTATTTATTTATTTCTTTATGAGAAATTAAAAAATGTTGTATATTGCTATATATTAGCTGTGGTACTTAATGAATAATGAAGAAATGGGAAAGTGTTGTTGTTTCTTTGGTACTTTTTTTAGCTCAAAATCTTTGGATAATACGATTTCTTATTACATGCCCATCATCATTCCTTTGCACATTATGATGCATGTTGTCATCCATATCTTCATTTTGCTCAATATTTTCTTCTAAGGGTATGCCACCATCTATGCACATGTTATGTAAGATGAAACAAGTAGTAATAACTTGTACACATCTGGTAGGAGAAAATGGTAGGCATCCTCCAGTCTTATGTAAGCACCTAAAATTATACAATAGTGCATCATCTTGTTAATGGTGTACTAGTGTGTTAGGTTGAGTGAAAATAATAATTTAAACATACAAAAGCCATAATCACCCAGGACACAAAAACCTACTTATTTCCAAAAATGTCCTCATTATTTAATATATAAAAAAGTATAAATAATAATATAACCTCCATTGAATATGTTTTGGTATTGATTTATTACATATTTGGTTATATAAACATATATACATGTATATATTGCCCAACAAGATCCTAAAATACCTCATCTACTAATAATATACAAGTCTCCGCAGGGCCAGTAGCCTTTACTGGCATCAACAACACATCAAACCAGCTTTCTCACTGGCAAGGACAAACTTGATGTAGAAGGTGAGGGAATGTGGCCATATTATGTTTCAAGCTGTATGAGAAATGAGAATATAACTTATTCAGAACAAATATTTGAATAATACCTGAATCTAGATTTCAGGACACCAAAAGCCCTCTCTATCACAACTCTTGTCTTGGTATGAGCTTGGTTGTATCTTTGCTCCTGTTCAGTGTTTGGGGTCAGCAGTGGGGTCATCAGCCATGGTTTCAGTGGGTACCCAGAATCACCCAACAGCCAACTGGATCCATTATCATGTTCAACCATGGTATCCATGAGACTGGAGTTCGTTAGAACAAAGGAATCATGTACTGACCCAGGCCATTTGCACACAAGGTTTGTATATCTAGAAATAGATATAAATATGCCTAATTAAGAAGTAGTCTAATATTCATATGATATACAATATACAAATTGTTTCATTTTTCATTTTCATTGGACATTTTTCACTCGTATTTCCCACTAGCGGACATTGTACACTTGTACATAATCTTATTTTTAATTTCATGAACTTTCCATTCTATTTTTACCCTCTATCATTTACAATTCCTGGAAGAGCTGATACTGTTGATATTTTGATGTTAAATACCAGTAATATTTTGTTCCAAAGTTGAACATACCTATATGGAGGGTATAGAGGGGTGTTGATCATCAGTGGGAATGGTTGGATACAAGTTAACAAAACAACAAGTTTTGACAGCTATGATATCAGTCTTTGATCAGTGTGCTTGGTATTTGCAATGATACAGGTCGAAACTCAAAACAGCATCTAATGGGTGGATCAACTCCCAACAGTGTGCCAATGTAATAATTATGCTTGAATTTTGGAAGACATTTCATCCATTTGGTAATAGATGGCATGTCCATCCAATTCGTCAGTAGATGGGATTACCATCCATTTTGCTTTGGATGGATTTTTTCTTCCGAACAGCAGATTTTGGAGTTGAGTTGGGATGGTTTTCCATCTTGAAACTGACTGACAATACGCATATATAAACTCCATTGAATACACTATCAAGGACGCTACTATAAGCCTGAACTGACACTTGTTTGAAAAAGTTTAAAACTGCTTCTTTTCGTATTAGGACCAAATTCATTAAATAAATACCTCATCTTGCTGTTGCATACAGCTTGCACGTTTATAGCATGGTACCCTTTTCGACAAACGTAGTCTGGTTCATTTAATGATGGTGCTAATATTGGTATTAAAGTTCCATCAATGGCACCAATCGTATTTGGAAACTTAGCCATTTTGTAAAAATTTTGTTTTGTAACAGCAACATCTTCATCTGGTGAGATTTTGTCCAGCAATTTTAAATTTATAGCTTTAGTACATGAATAAATGCAGCGACTGGCAGAGGATCTAGATATTCCATGTATGTCAGCGACTTCCGACAAAAAATCGCCTTTGGCCAGGTATCTTAGTGTAACTAACACCTATAAAATACATATTTCATTTATTTTGGATTTATAAAGTTTTATTAAGTGAAATGTTTAAGCGAGTAACATAAAAATAATATTTGCTTTTCTTTATTTTATTTTAGTTTATTATTTTTAATGTTATATTTGTTATGTACAATTTGACCTGATAATAACGTTGATCTAGGTCTACAATAAAATATTATCTTATTTTATCTTATCGTTAATATAACACAAGTAATATTATGTAGACCGTGTGAGCTGGAATACCTTAGCCTAATAATAATAAAATGCTACTATAACTGGGCCTATATGCGGTCATTATCGAAAGTGACGAAAATCATTTTTACATCTATCTATTATTAGATTTATATTTAGTATTCTATTAATAAACTCGTTTGTATTGGTTAATAAATGACGGGGATTTCCATATCTATAAATAAACAACCAGTCATTGGTTGATGTTTTGTTTACCTTTGTGACAGTCGGAATAGAGTGACTTCTATTTGTAACCGGTCCAACCACATCCTCAACCTCATCCACCAACTGCAAAATCTCCTGTCGAGGAAACCTGTATTTGCTGATGAGTTCCTTGTCTGTATAGGTATCCAGAACTTGGGTCCGGTCGCGAAACACCCGCGCTCTTCTTAATAGTCGCCGATTTAGTCGCTCTACTAAAACCATGTTGGCTGCCATTTTCTTACGCTAATCAGACGACAAGTCGCGAGAAAAAATACTTACGCCAGCTTCTTAGTTGACGTAGGATTTAGGCAACATATTTACGTAAGTAAAATCTTACGTCTTTTAGTGAAACGCAATTTTAACCTACATTTATACTTACGTAAATACTTATACTTACGTACCTTAGTGAAACGGGGGCCTGAGCTTGTAGCCAGTTAGGCCCTATAATGTAGGGTGATGTAAATTGATGTATCATATTATGACGTTATTTGATTATTACGTCATTGTACTGTTGAGCCGTGTGCAAATCACTTCCGCCCAACTCGAAAATAAAGACTGTTCGCCTACAACATTCTCTTCTTCTTTTATTCAGGTAGGGAGATGTCAAGTCAGTCAGCTGTGTAATGTGCCAGTAGCCAAGGGGTGGTAACATTTCTGGGGGCTTTCCGGGATTATATTAGAAGATATTTAGAAGAAGAAAGCAGTAGGTGTAAACTTACATCATATAGTTTCTCATGGCGGAAGGCGATGAAGACCACAGACCAGAGGTCTCCTACAAAGGATGGCGAAAAGACCTGAAAATAAACGGCATCATTGGAGAGGTTTCATACGTTAGCCTTGTTCGACAAATAGACTTTGCAAGGGAGAAGGGCTACCCTAACAATGAAGTAGTTGAAGCCATCATCAAAGCTATTCCAGCAAAGAACCACTTGAAGTCATAGCTTGAAGGAAGGGGGTCACTTTCTTTATCGGAAATAACCCACATTATCAAATCATTTTACAAAGAAGAAAATCCAACTGATTTATTCCAGAAACTGACTCTTTTATCACAACAACCGAAAGAATCTGCTTTGGATTTTGTACTAAAGGCATTGGATTTCATGCAACGTATCCTATTTTCCTCTAGAAGCAGTCCAGTTAAATATGAAGAAGGTCTTGTCAACAGTCTCTTCAAACGCACTGTGTACACAGGATTTTCGAATGACAACATTCGTAGGGATATGAAAACACCACTTGACGAAGATTGGTCCGATCATGAACTTTTAGCCAGTTTAACAGCAGCTATGAGTCAGGAGGAAGAGCGCACCTCAAAAATCCAAAAAGCAAAAGTAGCTGCAAATGCAATTCAGCTGGAAGATGAAAACAAATCTGGAAAAAAAGAAAACAATCCAAACAAGATCAAAGAGGGTGTCGTGACCGAAGTAAGGAAAGAAATTGCTGACCTCAAATTTGTGGTGTCAGAATTACGTCAACAAAAACAGTCGCGATTTCCTGAAGGATGTGACGTCTGTGACCGAAATGGAAATGGTAAATTTTGTAGTCATTGCTGGTTATGTGGTGGCAGTGACCATTTTAAATATCGATGCCCTTCCAGGCAACAAAAAAACTCACGATAGCTAACCACGCTGGGGCAAGGGTAGCTAGTGTTTTGACAGCCCCACCACCGGAAATTATGTTAAGGAATTGTAAGAACAATGAAAAATTATTGAATAAACGGATTTGTCAACTAGAGACTGAAAAAGTGGATAAACTTTTAAAACAGTTCATTGTTCACCAATCAAGTCGCTAACTTAATAGGAAAAAGATGCTTAGTTGAGTGCTATTTAAATAACAAACCTGAGACAGTATTGTGGGACACCGGAGCTCAAGTTTGTGTTGCGAGTGAGCACTGGGTCGAAGAAAAGTTGAAAGTAGACATTAAACCCCTCAGTGAACTTTTAGAAACTGTAACTGTGAAGGCAGCTAACAGTGAGAACATTCCGTTTATTGGTTTTGTAGAAATCTCATTTCAACTAAAACTGAATCAAGAAATATTACAGGTGCCTATTTTGATAACCCGTATAGACGTGGAATACCCCATAATTGGTTATAATGTTATCGAACTGTATTACAAATCTAGCACCGCCTCTCCAGTGGCAATTACAGAGTCCCTTCAAGCTTTGAATATTGAACAACCTGCAGCTGTCAGATTAGCAGAAATAATCAAGGGAGACAACTCCATTGAATTTGAAGTAAAGTCAGGAAACAGAAATGTAGTTATCTCCCCTCATCAAGAGACATTGGTTAAGTGCAGAATAAAGAGTGACAATTTATATCGGGGCAAGATGATGTTCACACCACATATAGAAACGGTTCTGCCCGAAGGTTTGATATGCCGAGAAACTCTAGTCATTTTAAAACATAGAAGTGTTAATTTCATCAAGATTCTTATTCAGAATGTAACCAATAGAAGTATAACCCTTTTCAAGGCTACACTGCTTGGAATATTAGAATCCATTTCATCTGTAATTAAAATACCTATGGAAACCCTCACTGCTAAGAATAATACACACCCAACCCAAATGGAGATCTCCGTAAAAAAAGCTACTGGAAGAAGAGCATCAACAGGGAAGAAAGGATCCAAAGGGAGATAATGAGTTATGGGACCCACCAATCGATTTGAGTCACAGCCAGTTAACTGAAGATGAACAGAGACAGGTTAAGGCTTTATTGAAAGAAGAATCGGCAGTATTCTCCAGAACAGAGGATGACATTGGTTGTGCCCCTGAATTGAAACTAGATGTTCAGCTCACAGATAACATACCAGTTAAGAGGTCATATCTATCTATACCTAGGCCACTTTACGCAGAAGTGAAAGACTATCTAACGAATCTCATCAATCAGGGTTGGATATTGAAATCACACTCTTCATATTCTAGTCCTATTGTTTGTGTCCGGAAGAAGAATGGGACTCTCCGTCTGTGTTGTGATTTTCGACAAGTGAATAATAAAACTATACCGGATCAGCAACCAATACCGAGAATCCAGGATACTTTAGATGAGTTGATTGGTAGCAGGGTGTTCTCATTGTTAGATCAAGGCAAAGCGTATCATCAGGGTTTCATGGGCGAAGAGTCAAAGAAATACACAGCTTTCGTCACACCATGGGGCCTATATGGATGGAACCGTATACCATTCGGCCTTAGCGGAGCACCAGCAGCATTTCAACGTTTCATGGAGAATAGTTTAGAAGGGTTACGAGACAACATCTGTATGACATACTTGGACGATGTTCTAGTTCATAGCCAGTCATTTTCTGACCATCTGAATCATCTTAGAACAGTATTGAGGCGTCTTCAAGAACATGGTATTAAGCTCAAACCTGCTAAGTGTGAGCTTTTCAAGCATTCAATCAGATATTTAGGACACATCAAAAGATGGTTACACCATGGACCCGAAAGGTACCCAGGCAGTTAGAGATCTGAGGAAGAAAACTCCAAGCAGAGTCGGAGAAGTACGCCAACTTCTTGGGTTCATAGGTTATTACCGTCGCTACATTCCTGATTTTTCACGAAGAGCAAAGCCATTGTTCGAGTTATTGCAGACGAAGAATGACAGTTGTGGGACTAAGAAGAACTTTACGCAGAAGAGGAACATGAAAAATCAGAAATCTTCAAATACTCTGGTTGATTGGACTGAACAACATCGGAAATGTTTAGACGACCTGATCGAACTACTAGTATCTCCACCAGTAATGGCCTTTCCAGATTTTGACAAGAAATTCCAACTACATGTTGATGCATCGAACGAAGGACTGGGTGCAATACTTTACCAACTGTCTGTAGAGGGAAAACTAAAAGTCGTTGCCTATGCCTCTCGTACTCTAACACCAGCTGAGAAGAATTACCATATGCAATCAGGGAAATTGGAATTCCTGGCGTTAAAATGGGCTATCACCGAACGATTCAGAGACTATTTATACTATGCACCAGGATTTGAGGTTTATAGTGATAACAACCCAGGCCCCCGTTTCACTAAGGTCCGTAAGTATTTACGTATGTTTTATACTTACGCTTAACGTAAGTATTTACTTATGTCCGTTTCACTAAAGCATGCGTAAGTATAGTTTCATACTTACGTACATAATTTTACCTAAGTAAAAATATCAGTGACGTAAAATGCATAAATGATGACGTCTCTCACACGAAGAGTGATTTTTTTACCATTGACTATTCGACAACATAATTCGATTAGCATTCGAGTATTCGAAGATATTTTCAGTTTAAAGATTGTTTTGAAAAATTTGCTCCCTATTTTTATTTATAAATTATTTTTATTTACATTCTGGTTGTATCTTCGGGAACAATAAATAAAATCGAAGTACCAAAATAACAGAAAGCCTTCGGAAGAAAACATTCTTTCATCTGATTGGACAATAAAACGTTCCTATTTATACCAGCTAATCAAAAGTTAAATACTTTGATTATCCAGCACTAGTTATGTAAACGAGATGCGACACTCAGAGACTTGACAACACAATCTATATATAACTTGATTATCTCGAAATAATTCTTAATAAAAATGCATAAAAAAAGTTAACAAAATTACTCTCTTCATAATCCTGTGCTATCCAAAGTGGTTTGTATTTCCAGGCATGAAGGTGTCTACATTTGGTTAGGAAACTAGTGGTTTAATCCTTGAAATATTTTTTTCACTCCAATAGGCCTACTTATATGCACTGCGCGTTCGATATGACCACATTGATTACGGTTGATTCGTCCAATATACGGGTCGGTTCGCCTACATAGATGTTTTCCACACACAACTATTAATTTGTAATCTAAGAACTAAGATAACCGACTGTAGTATTCAAGAACTATAGTGTGTCCAATTTTGAAATATCAGTAGCAGGTTAGAGATGTCGCAAATTGCCTTGGACTTTTGGGTTATTTCGAGTTAAATATTTGTTAACAACTCTCTTGCGTAAGCCGCCATATTAGTTTGACTGCCATAACATAATGTTATTAAAAGAGAAGTTCAGAATATATAGCTTTTCATCCTTGTGAATCAACGTATATGTACGAATAATCGAATGGTAAATTATTCGCGAAATTAGCTTAAAATTCTACAAATGGATGAGCTGAGCACAAGACGCCTGACACTGTCGAGAAAATGGCTTCCTACATTAGCCTACGGGAAAACCTAACTAATCGAACGGTGAAATATCGTAACTTGTGAAGAAGTAACAACACATCATAAAACTATTCAAATTATTCGTCGATTAATTCTCTCTGCTTGGTTTGGTAGCCATTTTCAAACCCTAATCAGACGAGAAGTCGTGTGGGAAAATACTTACGCCTGCTTTTACTTGACGTAGGATTTAAGCAACATATTAACGTAAGTAAAATCTTACGTCTTTTAGTGAAACGCAATTTCAACCTACATATATACTTACGTAAATTCTTATACTTACGTACCTTAGTGAAACGGGGGCCAGTCACCTACGTTCTGTCCACAGCAAAGCTAAGTGCAGCGAGAATGAGATGGGTCGCAGAATTGGCGGATTTCAACTTTCGAATATTTTACAAACCAGGATGTCAGATGTCAAACACAGATGACCTGTCTGGAGTTGAAGATCGATTTTTAACACCTATCTACACTCTAAGCAAAGAAGAAATAGTTCAAGCGCAAGTCAATGACAAGAATATCGGGAAGATTAGGAAGTTTATTCTGGATGGAAATAAACCAAAACGGGAAGAAGTCTCACAGGAAGATGCAGAGTTTCGACTTCTATTAAGAGAATGGTCAAAGCTGAAGGTTGATGGAAAAAATTTGCTGATTAGGAGAGTGAAGTGTCAGGATGATCAGTCCGAACGTCAACAATTAGTCCTACCTGTAGAATTCAGAAAAATGGTCATAGAAGAACTACATTGCAAAATGAGTTCTGTCTTTGATTAGGGAGAGGTTTTATTGGCCTAAAATGTCAAGCGAAATTGACTTCTTCATCACACTTCAATGTCAGTACATTAAAGATAAGAAACCAATAAGAACAGAGCGAGCACCTTTAAAGACCATCAAAACCACCATGCCATTTGAATTACTATCAATAGATTTCATGCACCTTGAAGAATCAACTGGAGGTTACGAATATATACTGGTTGTGATGGACCACTTTACCCGATTCGCCACTGCATATGCAACAACTAATAAATCAGCCAAGACTGCAGCCAGTAAGATCTTTGACGACTACATTCTCAAGTTTGCTTTTCCTCACCGTTTACACCATGATCAAGGCCGTGAGTTTGAGTGTTCTCTTTTCCATGAACTTCAAAAACTCTGTGGCATTGGAAGATCCCGTACCACTCCTTACCACCCTGAGGGTAATGGCCAAGTAGAAAGATTTAACAGAACTCTATTGAATATGCTGAGAACCTTACCTAAAGACCACAAATCCAACTGGAGAAAACACCTCAACAAAATGGTACATTCCTACAACTGTACTAGAAACGATGCTACAGGCTACAGTCCACACTATCTCATGTTTGGAAGACACCCTAGACTTCCGGTAGACTTTATCTTTGATCTGAACACAGGTAATGTTGAAGCAACCACTGGTACAACCAAAGAGTATGTCAGAAAATGGACTGATGGTCTAAAAGAAGCCTACAAAATCGCTCAGATAAACAATGACAAGTCAGCACAGAAGGGGAAGAAAAATCATGACAGAAAGTATTCCAGTGTTTGTCTCGAAGAAGGTGACAGAGTTTTGGTCCGAAACGTATTGGAGAAAGGAGGCCCTGGCAAGTTAAGGTCCTATTGGGAAAACAAGATCTACATCGTACAACAGCGTATTGGAGAGTCGCCTGTCTATAAACTTCGACCTGAGGATGGTGTCGGGAGAGAAAGAACCCTTCATCGAAATCTCTTACACCAGTGTAATAATCTACCTGCGATTAGTGATGCCAAGGAGAAGATACCAACAGGAAGAAGAACACATAAAAGTAATAGGAAATCCGACAGTCATAACCAGTATCGGACAGTTCATCAGATGAGAGTGGCCCAGATTGCTACATTCCGTTAAATGACCCGATCCTCACCAGCAGTAATCAAGCAAACAGTGATCAACGACCAGAAAGAAGAAGAAGACCACCGCACCGTTTAACGTTCGATGTTATAGGACAACCGACTTCAACAGTATGGAGTCAAAAGTTTAATTATACTTAACCAGTGTGATCCATGGTATGAGTATTATAGCGAATGTTACAATGGGGACAAGTTGTAATATTCGTGTTAAGTGAAATAAGAAGTGCCGAGTGTACCGTACTTATAAGAATTACAACGCGGACAAGTTGAATTCTTAAGTGTTGTGATAGCGAGACAATCCGTTAATGAATAAAAAGTATCGTTCGAACTTTCCTTCAGTGCCTAATCATAGTCAAGAACTATAGAATTACTGTGTTATAATTCACAATTGGTTTGAAAAGTTTATTGTTTTCAATGTTGATGTATTTTAAAAACGTTCATTTGTCAGATGTAAAAAAATAGCATAATAGGTTTAAAACTATGTTCTAGAAGCATGATTACAGTCGATATGCAAGATGTTTAAGTTATTACTCGGCCAAGTAGTAAATTTTGTACATCTTAGTTAAGACTAATACCCTAGGTATTTAGAGTAATAAGGAAATTAGACCATTAGCTATTTTAAGTACTTTAAAGACAAAGTAACTACATCACATATTAATGTAAATATGTTTTGTTGAAATGTCGCGGACGACATTCATTAAGGGGGGGGGGGGGGGAGTGTTACCATCGGTACCAATGGGGCATAGGCCTACATTTATTGAGGCTGGAAGTCCATGGCTATTATGACGTTATTTGATTATTACGTCATTGTACTGTTGAGCCGTGTGCAAATCACTTCCGCCCAACTCGAAAATAAAGACTGTTCGCCTACAACATTCTCTTCTTCTTTTATTCAGGTACGGTAGTCAGGTTGAACCCACCAAGTCAGTCAGCCGTGTAATGTGCCACTAGCCAAGTGTTGGTAACACATTATTAATTTGAATAGAAGTAAGATTACAGTTTTTCTACCCTCTCAAATATGGTGTATTCAGTGTATTAAAATATAAAGACGTGTTTAAGAAAATGAGGTATGAATGAAAGTATTTGTTGTCTAGGTCTATGGCATGGTTCAAACACAAATTGTGTAACATGTCGTTAAATGATAGAGGAAAAACTAGCCATTGTATTATTATAATGAAATATTTATTAGTCTAAACTTTTCCAGCAAACCTATTATACGGCATACACAATAAGCAAATGTTTGCATTTGATCTACAACTGCATATGGAAATGCTTAAAGAAAAACACTTTGAAAAATAAAATAAAACATACCTGTTAAGAGAAGCCCATGATGATGAATCATCTGTTTGTTTTAGCCACTGTTGTTGAATATTATTAACATTTGTTAAAACAGATGTTATCAAATGGCTCGACAACTCAGCTATATTACGTTGAATTTGGTCTCCTTAAATAGAAAGTGAAGCTAACAATTTGGTCTCCTTAAATAGAAAGTGAAGCTAACAATGAGGTCTTCAGTTGATAACTTTAGTTTACGGTGAGCTTGTTACACTTCAATTCGCATTTAGATCTATTTCAAGTCATCGAACTAAATGTCAACATGGCATCCATTTCAGAGATTTTTGAGCTTTTAATCATTGGAGAACTGGATGCCATCTGGGCGTCATTTAAATTTAGACAAAATAAATTATCAGTTAAGATACATGTACCTTTATATATTGAAACTTACCCTGGAGATAGGAGCAACTCGTCTGGAAGGTTTCACTTTCCTTCTGTATTGTTTTAGCCATATCCAAATAAGCATTGCTTACATTTTTAGTAAATTTGGTCCAGGCTGCAAGATGGTCATGCCTATTAAAAAAGAAAAAAAAAATTCCAGTCAACCGAGTATTCAAGATACCCTGTACCCAAAGCCTCACGCTGGACCTGCCTAATCCACCTCACTGGCATGAAAATTATCTTCAATTTCAGAATTAAACTTATACGGGTTTCAAGTTTACACTACCCCTACATATATCATACCAGGCTAGTGTTTGAAAAAAATGTAATTATGATATGCCTAGATCTATTCGAGAACCTAAGAGTCTTTTGTGGGGCGTGTTTCAGTGCCAGAAGCCTAGATCAGCCTTGAACTTTAAGCTTCTATTTTTTAGTTCTATTTATAATAGTAAAAAATATACCACTTACAGTTCCTGACCATTTTTTAAAGAAATTGCCTTGTAGGAATTCATATTTCCCGTGATTTAGCTGAAATTCTATCAAGATTTAACACTAATCTTCGGAGAAAGTAAATCTTGCAATGGTGCTAAGCAACTTAAAGCGAGATTACGTAGTATCACGTGGTATTATTCTACAAATACGATTGGCTGAAGGTGACGTCACATGATGATGCCACATGGCCAAATAGGCTTGGGTTATTGAAGAATTTTATTCCAACGGCATTAGAAAATGGCTTAAGATTGTTCTTTATATTTTAGTATTGACTTATTGTAAGATTTTTTTGTATAAACAATATTTATTTATAGATTAGGATTGGGGAACAGGTTTACGCCTATAGTACCCTCTCCTTATTAGTAACTCCATCCTTATTGTAAGATGTTATATTGTTACCCTGATTGTTATAAAATTATATAAATTCTACTCTCAGGTTTTTTTTGGTTTCAATAAAGTTTGAAATGCCACCAATTGTGTGGTCATTCATTCGCCTGGACTTCGACCCTAAAAATTTATTTTCACATAACGTCATTTACATGTGAAAATAAACTTATGATTGTGTGAGAATTTTGGTGGCCTGAAGCAATTTGAGAAATCACAACCTGTGTTCTTAACCTTGAAATGTATGTTGGAAATTGAAAATGAAAATTGATATAAATTGAGTTTATACGTGCTCTTCTGCACCTAGTGAGCTAAAGAGAACTGGAAACGCCACTCAGTGGTCATGTGATCATGCATCATGCCGGTGTAGCAGTGCGAGATGACCACCAGTTTGAGATGTCCAATTTGTATTACGCATGCGTTGATCGAACGTCATCGCGTGTGACGGTGAACCTTTTATTTCGCCAGTTTCAGATGTCCAATTTCATAGATAATTTACATTTTCTCAAAATATTTAGTTTAAGTAATGTTGAAGGGTGACATGAAATCATTTCATACTCAATTTTATTTTAATAAAAACTTTTTACAATGCCAAAAAAAAAACCTTAGTATTCAACTTTAGGCAAAATAAGACGATCGTTTTTTCACGACTCAAGGTAGTTGCTAAATGCTACATTTAGAAACTTTCAATCAAAAATTTCCGAATCATTTTAAGCCTTTCCTTTTCATCGTGATATTGAATACTTCTTGCTTTTATTTTTTTTTATTTTTTCAAAACCTTTCTAAATGAAAAACAACTCTGCACAATAACTTACAAAGTTAAACGACGTAAACTTTGATTAATCGACCTTGAACTTGTACGAGGAAAAGTAGTTACTCAATAATAAACAGAGAAACTGACGATCAACGAGGACCGCTTATCTTTTCTATTTTTAATCTGTTTCATCCCCAATTGATAAAGATCGCAACCTAACAATCTTTCATTGTTTTCTATAAAAGTTTTATTTTTTAACAGCTGCTTGGGCTACAGTCATAACTGAGATTTTCGAAAAAAATGACTATTCCGAGCAATCAAACTTAGGCTAGGCCTACTTTTTAACTCCTTTTCTGTAAACAGGAATTGACATTATTGAAATTTGGCGTTTGGATTAATTTGACAATAGTGATATTGATGTATGTGCATGTGGGCCGACTTGAATAAAACGTAAATTACATACATGTATATTTTATCATGGGTTATAGTAACTTGCCACCTAACCAATGGCCTCAAATATTTGATAAAGGTGCCATTGAAGATGTAGCATAGCCATTGTTCTTTTCAAGTTGAGAAAATTAAAGAATGTATTAAGATATGTTCCACCTAAATGGTTAATAGATCGAATGCCCAACATTTTATAGTTTTTTGAGAGCCCTAGTAGTAGTAACCAGCCTTGTCTGATTATTAATAGAACAACACTGTAAAAGCTATGATTATATCTTTCCAGCTAGATTGTTCTAGATTCCAGTTTATATCAGGTCCGATGTTTTTTGGCAGCTAATTGTACCCTTGACATTGACTGTTCAGCAGAGTAAATTCGTAAAAGCACAAAACTCTGGTTATAATGCATGTTTATTGACCGTTTTTACAGAACATGTAATGTCTCTTTAAATATATTAAAAACATTATTATTAAATGACATCAATAGGATATTTTTAAACTTTGGAAACCACAGCATCTGGACAGTCTGTTGATAAAGCACAATAAAGGTCTGTAAATGTAAACAGATTACATGCACTGACACCTAAGGCACATCTTTCACTAATATAGGTTCTAGTCATTTTTCAGTATCATTCCAATGGCAAAGTTTGTACTTCTTCACAAATACTTTTCTCCAATAGATCCGTTTGGCCTACAGAAGTAAAAAAATAAATATTTTAAGCTATATTTATACAACAATGAATCAATTTGTAATATTTTATTATTCAAATCACATATTAAAATTAGATGGAGATGAGGTGTTGGATTGGAACAATAGAAAGTATTTTAATTTATGTTATTAATTTTTGGATAGTTAAGGCCTATACTGAGTATGAAATAGGCTATCTGCTAGTCCTATATACAGTCTTGAAGATTTCAAAATGGCCTAAATAAAAGATTTTCTTGAAATTACAAACATTTTCACAAATGGTAGAGATGCAAAATGGTTGTGAACTAGGCCTATGCAACACTCCTTGTTCTGTTCTTCCCTAGGTCTTTTGAACACAAATTATAAAGTTAGGTTAAAGAGGAAATATTTACCCAGCAAACAAGGTACAATATACTGACTGTTTCACCAGTTTTTGAATCACGACCCATGCCTTGTAAGGAGTTGTAAGGCACATTATGTCTTCTTTCTTCTAGTCTACTACACGATTAAGCCTAGTTCCCTGTCTGTGGGCCTAGCCTACTACTGACACTGACTGAGTGTTGACTCATGTTCGCTCTAGGCTAGTCTTGTCTTCACCCAAAATCGCTTCTACAAATCATTTATAGAAGTTGGCACCGCTGGTAGGTGATAGCCTCTGAAAATTTCATCTAAATCCCTTTTAGTAGCAAAAAGCTTTCAAATCTTCCACAATTTTGACAACTCACAAAGACGCCATTATGCATGTCGACGCTTGACTTCAAACAAACGGTTTGTTTTCATTTTGTGACCTTGGCCGTTATACAATACCAAATCGGAATCATGACAACTCGGACCAAAGACAAATCGGACTAGGCTTAGGCCTACTAAAAAATGTTTATGCTTATTTGTTTAAAATAACATGTCTTTCCAAAATGGACATCCTAACACGTCCGGACATCTCGGTCACAGTTTGAAATGTCCGCGACTAGTGCGCATGTGCCATTGGACATTTCAAACTGCTGGACATCTCAAACTGTCACACCGGGTCGTTGGGTATCTGCAGGTGGACAATATCAACAGGTCTCGGTCTTTGGGTATCTGCAGGTGGACAATATCAACAGGTCTCGGGTCGTTAGGTATCTGCATGTGGACAATATCAACAGGTCATGGGTCGTTGGGTATCTGCAGGTGGACAATATCAACAGGTCCCGGGTCGTTGGGTATCTGCAGGTGGACAATATCAACAGGTAACGGGTCGTTGGGTATCTGCAGGTGGACAATATCACCAGGTCTCCGGTCGTTGGGTATCTGCAGGTGGACGATATCAAGAGGTCTCGGGTCGTTGGGTTTCAGAAGGTGGACATTTACGACAGGTTTCGGGTCGTTAGGTATCAACAGGGGGACAATATTAAGAGGTCTCGGGTCTTTAGGTATCAACAGGGGGACAATATCAACAGGTCTCGGGTCGTTGGGTATCAGCAGGGGGACAATATCAACAGGTCTCGGGTCGTTGAGTATCAACAGGGAGACAATATCAACAGGTCTCGGGTCGTTGAGTATCAACAGGGGGATAATATCAACAGGTCCCGGGTCGTTGGGTATCAGCTATCTTTAGTGGCGCTCACACCAGTTATGTTTAGTTATAATAAGAATAACGGTCGTCAGTTTGGAACAGAACTCTTTCGTTATTGGCAACCATACTAAGCTGATAATCGCTATATTGTGAGAGAACAAAAAGGGTAAAACGAAAATAATATAAGTAGGCATACAAATATTTATTGATTATATTTATAATGAAGAAACAAAGATGAAAGGCCGGGATTATGATGCATTAGATAAGATTTACATATAAATATATTTGAAACTTAAATTATCAGATTTTTTAAAGTTAATATTTGAATGACTACTAGTATACAGATAGGTGAAATTGAGATCTATCAACTGGTAAAGTTAATATTTTACAAACTATACAGATAGCTGAAATCCAGCTCAATCAACTGGTAAAGTAAATAGTGTATTTAGATTATACAAATAGCTGTAATAATGTTCTATATGAACTGTCAATGTGCCTTTGAGTTTCAACATATCCAGATAATATACACCAATGACGAAAGGAAGCAGATTATGACGTGAAGATGGCGATCTCCCTGATAATTAACCATGAATCCGTATTTTTAGTCACTGTTATCACGACACACATTACTTTAAACTTTACAATGGAATCCAAGTCACCATTATCCATCATGCCGTCAGTGAAATTTCCAATCTGAATATTATTCGTACATTCACGAGAATTGGTATTATTCACTAAAGCTAAACTAACTTCCACTTTCCCATCGTATATTTTATCCTTGGGTGCGTTCTTTCCACCTGTTATAACAGCTACACGTTTAAGTTTCTGTGGTTTATGAAAAATGACAGTTAATGTGTCACCCCTTTTCTGCGCTCCGTGACTCCAAAAATATCCTTTCGAAGTAGAATACGCGAGTTCTGGAACTAAATCCAAGTACACTGCCATATTGGTAAAAATGTCAGCTGGAGGATTATTACCATTTAAAACTTTTTCGGCGAGGGTTTGAAAACGATCCTGTAATCCCTGGAGTTTGCCTTCTAAAGAAGAATATAGACCATTATGTTGAAATAAAGTCGGTATTCTCATTTTACGTACGTATTGCACCATCAAATTGTTAAATAATAGATATGTAACGTCGACTGGTTGCTCGGAATAAAACATCATCATCAATATAGCCAATCTATCCAAATGTTCTGTACGATATAACTTCCCAATAAATCCTAACTCGGAAAATTCCAAACAAATCCAATCTGTTGCATTATTCATGTAACTTTTCACATCCTTTAAAAAACCAGTCGCTGTAGAGACGTCATCCTCAATTTGCATATAATATTGTGAAAGATTCGAAGCGTATTTAAACATGTATGCGAAATCATAACATTGTTTCGATCGCCATTTTACACGTTTTTTGTCCTGATCGTATGTCAGCCGCTTGATCTCCTCTTGGGGATAAAACGTTTCTGGAGCCTGAATTACTCGGATTAATCCACTGCGAATGTGTTCACCAAAACTATTATGTATATCATTAGCGAGTTGATCTTTGTTGTTTTGGTTGAAATCAGCTAAAAACACAAGGATAAGAACCTCGTGTTGCTCCTCTGGGGTCAAGGCCGCTATAAGAGAGGTCAGTGTGCTGTTAAGATAAGAACTTTTGGATCTCAACACAGTTGGTATACCGATAGTAAGAAAAACTGAAAATACAAAAGATCTTTCATGCAGATATCACTCATTGGGTGAAATAATTTAATCATTTTGCATTGGTCACAGCTATATTACCCTATCTTAATTGATCACAGCGGCATGGGTTCGAAGTCCACAAGGTAAAAAATGGGCACTACAATATGGCCATGGAAAGTTTGTCACAAGGTAAATTGGTCACGAAAATATGGCAATAGTTAGAAAGGTCATAAGGTAAATTGGTCACAGAAATATGCTCATGGAAATTTAGACTTAATATTGGACTGTTCGGTCTTCCATACAAAATTGGTTCAAAGTATTTAGTAATCTCACCATCTTTTCGTGGTTTTGCTTCAAAAATTTCAGACTGTTTTTTGTCAACTGTACAGTCATATTTACAGCGGAAATTCTGAAAAAATATAATAAAATAATATACATAATAATATACATATACATAAAAATAATAATTATAATAATAATGATAATAATAATAAATAAATAAATAAATAAATAAATAAAAGAAAAAGTAAAATAATAAATAAATAAATAAATAAATAAGATGAATCAACTATGAATAAACTCAGTAATTGTTATTCCATAAAACTTAGTTATTATTATTAGGGCTTTTATATTCATTAGTACGTACATAAACTAGTGCAGAATACTGCTTAATCAGAAAAACATATATGGATGGCAGTTGTTAATAACGCCAAACTTTGATAATTTTGACCAGGCCTCCTACAATAATTTTATTAATTCCTCCAACGTTAGGTATAAACCTCTGATTTATTCTGGTATAGCTTAAAACCTGTAGGATCTCATTTAATTTTCAATTTGATATGTACCGAATGTATTCGGTATTCGGTTCGCAAAATAACGCGAACCTCCGTCCACTAAATGGCGCCACAGTTCAAATTTCAAACTGTCGCCACTGAAGTGAACTACACTCTTGAAAGAAAGAAAGAATTGCTATAGATCTCTCCTGAATTATCCGTACCCAATTACAACTGACTGGAAATCTGAGTGAAGAAGACTTAGGCATTATGGAGGTCAATTATGGTCAGAACAAAATTCAGTGAAGAAATCACTTATACCGTAATGCAAATGGAAGGCCCTATGAGTTAAAAAATACTCTAATAGGAAGTTTGGATAATAATAGATTTTGGAGCAAGTAAGCTCCGTTAAGCTTTGGTTTTACAGGTTGTTAAGCTTAACGGGCATTTTGAGAGTCTGCATTCGGTTTTTATCCTATAGAAAAAAAAAACTTTATCATATCCGAGCACACAGGCATCAGGAAAACCATGGAAAGATGTTAATATGAATAATTGACATTTTAAGCACCGCCCATAAGCTCATTTGCATATAGTGGAAGTTAATGCAGTCGAGATAATACAAAGATGCAATGTAACTTGTACTGTGTTGAAGTAGTTATGTTAAGTGTGATATGTAGTGCGTGAAATCACTAGTGGTATTTTGTTGATTGTATTACGTATTTTGACATTTTACTAATGCATTAAAGGTTCGATGCACAATGTAATTTAGGTTTTAGTACACACAACATTTGCATTAAAGGTAAAATGTCGTTTGCATTATGTTAAATGCATGATGTATTTTAGGTATTAGTACAAAAGACATTTACGTTAAAGGTAAAATGTTTTTTGCATTACGATATTAGTGATTAGTGACCATAATTGACCTCCATAAGGCATGCTCTCTGCTGTTGTTTTTCTTTATATTAAGTCAAATATATCAATTTCCTTACCTGAATAGCATGTGTTATAGAGTTTAAAGGCTGACTGTCTGATATCTTACTGCCGGTTGTTGATTTACTTATATTTACTTCATTCGATACATAAGATGTCATTTGGTTTACAAAACTTCGTTTGTCAACAGGCAAGACTGTCTTGGAATCTACAATAAGTTGATGTAACAGTTTTTGAGCCAATAAAGACAGACAATGCCATATAGTGTTCAATGAGGCAGTGTTATTTGCCTTCTCTCGTTCGATTCCCAGGGATCTTTAACAGGTTTCGTATAAAATCTCAAACATTCGCTTGGTAGTGAATTTTGGAACACTAATGGGTGTTACAGTAAAGCTACTGAATTTAAGAACCATGTTCTAGATATTTTGGCTCTACGAATTAAACGTGTTATTTTGTATCAATGTGTGATTAACGGATCCACAAAAGTGACGTCACCGAATATACCGCCTAATATTTAAAACTAGTATTTCGTAAAACATTTCTTAACACTTGAGAAATTCCTAAAAGAAATCTATTATAGATCAATGCTGCTAAGCTTTATTCCTTCAGTGCACAAGGTAAGGTATGGTCCATCGTCATTGATTTTACTATTGATGTGATATCTAAGGTACAATATATATAAAACAACAAACAAAAGAAATATAAATACCATTTGAAGTGAGCAATAAACAGCACATTATGAAAATACAGCACAATAAGACAACCGACACACCAACATTGTTCGATCGGGATCTTCTTAGAAAAACTTTCACCAATCGGAACATGGTTCAATCTGAAAATTATAAAAATAATCTATTACAGTCGGCTATAATATATCTCCTCTAAAAGTAGAAGTCAAACGAGGCTTTGGAATAACAGGACCCCCTTCAAGAACATTTCCTTTTCTCTTTAAACTAACTTAACAATACTACGCAGTTTGAAATGTTGAAATAAATAGTACTGTTTAAGGCTGATATCCAAATTTTATCAGGAAAACAATCAAAACACATTTTGCTTTGACTCATACTAAAAAATATAATATTTTATCCCATACTTGACATGAAAAATAAAAATTTCAAATTTGTTTTAGATGAGTTTTTTTTCTCATGTACTATGTTTGTGATGTATTCTAGATCAAAAAAAAAAATTTCAAATTTTTAGTTGGATAAAAGTGATATTCTTGTAGACCATTGAATACAGCCCATTGAATAAACATATTGGTATTCGAATGGCGGGGCCAAAAGCTGTCATCGTTTAAAGCATTTGCTTATTTCCATTAGAACCATTGGTGTTAGATGAGTTTTTTTTTTATGTACTATGTCTGTGATGCATACTAGATAAAAAAAAAATCAAAATTTTTCAGTTGGATAAAAGTATAAATTCTTGTGATTTAATACGCCCGAATAAATAAATTGGTATTCAATCAAAACTGTTGTTTAAACAGGCTATTATTGGACCATTGAAGTAAATATTTTGTTTTAGATATTCGATGCTTGAATAAATTTAGTGAGAAGTTCAAAGGGTACATAAGACCAAAATTCATCTTAAACAAAAACAAATTTGAAATTTATATTTTTCATATTAGGTATAGGATAAATAGGCTAACCTCTATATATATACAAATGAAATACAGATAAAGAGCAAACCTGTCGATTTTTCATTATATCCTACTGCCCGAATGAAATCACGTATTCTAAATCACTTATAATAAACAGGTAGTCAGTCACAATAAACACTGTTATTATTATACCACGGTCCAATTATTGGTACCGTGGTATAATATTACTCATTACACATATTTATAGAAGACAGCTGTGACCTTTTTTTAAAACTGGGCTTCTCGCCCAGAGAGGGAAAAAGAAGAAAGAAGAAAAATGTCTTCGCTGACTAGGACCTTTTCTTTCCTTTATCCTCCTGTTTTTTTCTCTCTCACCTTTCACCTTTATATCCCCTCTGTTTCTTATCCTTTTTTCGGAAAGTGATGAGTGTATGTGTGAAGAGTATATGTGAGGAGTATGTTAAGAGTATGTGTGAGGAGTATGTTTGAGTAGTGTATGTGTGAGGAGTATGTTTGAGTAGTGTATGTGTGAGGAGTATGTTTGAGTAGTGTATGTGTGAGGAGTATGTTTGAGTAGTGTATGTGTGAGGAGTATGTTTGAGTAGTGTATGTGTGAGGAGTATGTTTGAGTAGTGTATGTGTGAGGAGTATGTTTGAGTAGTGTATGTGTGAGGAGTATGTTTGAGTAGTGTATGTGTGAGGAGTATGTTTGAGTAGTGTATGTGTGAGGAGTATGTTTGAGTAGTGTATGTGTGAGGAGTATGTTTGAGTAGTGTATGTGTGAGGAGTATGTTTGAGTAGTGTATGTGTGAGGAGTATGTTTGAGTAATGTATGTGTGAGGAGTATGTTTGAGTAGTGTATGTGTGAGGAGTATGTTTGAGTAATGTATGTGTGAGGAGTATGTTTGAGTAATGTATATGTGAGGAGTATGTTTGAGTAGTGTATGTGTGAGGAGTATGTTTGAGTAGTGTATGTGTGAGGAGTATGTTTGAGTAGTGTATGTGTGAGGAGTTTGATCATTGATCTAAACCATTCTGTCCAACTAGCTAGCAGATTGTGACGCGATATCAATGAGATATCATTGATCTAAACCATTCTGTCCAACTAGCTAGCCGATTGTGACGCGAAATGAATGAGATATCATTGATCTAAACCATTCTGTCCAACTAGCTAGCAGATTGTGACGCGATATCAATGAGATATCATTTATCTAAACCATTCTGGTCAACTAGCTAGCCGATTGTGACGCGATATCAATGAGATATCATTGATCTAAACCATTCTGTCCAACTAGCTAGCAGATTGTGACGCGATATCAATGAGATATCATTTATCTAAACCATTCTGTTCAACTAGCTAGCCGATTGTGACGCGATATCAATGAGATATCATTGATCTAAACCATTCTGTCCAACTAGCTAGCCGATTGTGACGCGATATCAATGAGATATAATTGATCTAGACCATTCTGTCCAACAAGCTAGCAGATTGTGACGCGATATCAATGAGATATCATTGATCTAAACCATTCTGTCCAACTAGCTAGCAGATTGTGACGCGATATCAATGAGATATCATTTATCTAAACCATTCTGTCCAACTAGCTAGCAGATTGTGACGCGATATCAATGAGATATCATTGATCTAAACCGTTCTGTTCAACTAGCTAGCCGATTGTGACGCGATATCAATGAGATACCATTGATCTAAACCATTCTGTCCAACTAGCTAGTAGACTGTGACGCGAAATCAATGAGATACCAATGATCTAAGCCATTCTGTCCAACTAGCTCGCAGACTGACGTTGTGTGATTTTTATTTTCAAATTTTCAATAAGGTTCATCCACGAGAGATAGGCAATTTCTTCAGATTTCCCTTTTTAAAAAAAGGCAAGAATTGCGCCTTTGAGAGTGTTTGTGAGCTAGGAATTAGGAAATAAATCTTCTAAATATATTTCGATTTTTATTATTTTCAATTTCAAGAATTGTGCCTTTTTTTAGCGTTTACGCCCAGTTGTGTATGGGCATGCAGATATGCCTCACTTCAACATACGCTGCACACTGACCGTTCGTACAAGCAAGTGAGCGGCAGTCTTTGTCAATCGTCCCAGGGGAAAATACACATGTACGCAATCTTGTCGCATCTTGTAGGATATTGTATTCTTAAAATTCATCAGATGATGAATCGTTGCTACTCAAATCGTCCAATAGTTTCTTCTGTTCTTCAGTTAAGACCACCCCAACTTTATATCGCCGATGTCTAACCATTAATAATGCCAGGAATATCATAAAGTTTATGGGGTAGGTGGCTACTAGGTATAAACTGTACTCCCATAGTTCTAAAATTATAAAATAAAAATTCTAGAGATCATTATTTTAAAGGATCAGTTCATATTCAAAACTACAATAAACTACTGAAAATGGCAATTTTGTTCAAATTTCATCGAGCCGAGAGAAAATGACGGATCGCCGAAAAGTCACTTTTTATGGTACATAATGTTTAGGTTGAATTTATATTCAATTAAAGCAGGCTGTGGGAAGGGGAAAGGGAAGATGCTGGTTCTAACCTATAGTATATAAAATAATATTTCTAAGGCCGTGCAAAGTAAATTGTCTGTTTTACAGGCCTTTTTTTTTAAAAAAATGGGGCGAGAGGGCGAATTTATTATTTATTATTTATAAGCGCTTTTTAAATTTGGCACCAGAAAAAATCGGAGCGAGCGAAGCTATTTATTATTTATTTCTACAATTTAAAAAAAAGATTTAAATCCCCATTCAGATGCAACTATCAGATGTTTTTAGAGTTTGAATGATATTAGTTGATAGAAATAACAGAACCTTTTTACCTTTCAACTTCACATAAACATAATCATTCCAACTATCCATCTGTAGGATATATTTTAAATGCCATTTTAATAATTTTATCATTGAAATTTTCATTTATATATACATCAGCTGGGAATAATATACTATATTGATTACCAGTACTCAGAACTCATTTTAGATAACTTATTTTACAAATCGGTTGTTCGATAATCTAGCACAGTTAAAGTGGAATAACAGTACTCCATTCATTTCATTTCATTTCGATAACTCGTACTAACGGAGTACTTCCGGTTTTAACTTGAGAAAAGCGGTATGTGTTGAGTGATACCAATAATGAGAAAATCGATCGTATTCGAACGTATAAAATTCGTATTTTCTTGTATTCGTTTCCATTTTTCCATAAATATTAACTTTTTCAAATCAATGGCAGAAAAAAACCCGGTGCATTCTTTTACTTGTAATTGTAACGGGTCTCGATTTGTTCCACCATTATTATCCAGAAACGAAATCATCAAGATTAAGATTAATTTAATGTTTGGATTGTCCTAAAGAAAGTGTGAAGAATTTTCATAATTGTGCTTCCTTCAGCAAATAATTGTATTTTCGAACGTTAAATTGTATCAGAATCAATTTCAGTTTAAAGTTGTAGAAGAAAATCTTTTTATCGGTGATGAAAAACGCATTCTAAGCCACTTCCGGTTTTTTGTTAAACGTTAAGGGAGATAATTATGGTAAAAAATATTTTCGGGAACGGGGAAATAACTCTATTTTACACACAATTTTGGAGACGCGCGCGCATTATTTATTAATTATTCCAAAATGTCAATAAATAGTTTTGGAGCGCGGGGTATTTTACCGGAGCGCGCGGGGCCTGTAAAACAGAAAATTTACTTTGTTCGGCCTAACTTAAATTTACATTTAATAGTTAATTTCATATATATATATTTGACATAATACGCATGGATAGGCTTCAGCCAACCAGTATAATGAACGTATACATAACCGGTATTACAAATACATTAAATTACATATGTTGGAAATTTCTCCATCGGGTACATTAAATTTATCATTGAATTTTATATATATACTCAGCTGGGAATAATATACTATATTATTACCAGTACTCAGTGACCATTTTCGAGAACTTAGGTTCTATAGCACAGCGGTTAGAGCGTTGGTTCTATAGCACAGCGATTAAAGCGTTGGTTCTATAGCACAGCGGTTAGAGCGTTGGTTCTATAGCACAGCGGTTAGAGGGTTGGTTCTATAGCACAGCGGTTAGAGCGTTGGTTCTATAGCACAGCGGTTAGAGCGTTGGTTCTTTAGCACAGCGGTTAGAGCGTTGGTTCTATAGCACAGCGGTTAGAGCGTTGGTTCTATAGCACAGCGGTTAGAGCGTTGGTTCTATAGCACAGCGTTGGTTCTTAACGTCATGACGTCATTTACTTGGATACGTTGAAAATGTCGGACGTGAGTTCTGATCTCGATCGGTGTGTGAAAGTCCGATGACCTTGAATAAGTCATCTTCACCCATAATTCCAGTTACCCAGCTGTAAATGGGAACGGATAATCCAGGAAAGATCAATGCCAAAAGGATTGACCAAGGACCAGCTGGAAGAAAGGATCACTGTCACGGCGAACTTGTGAACCTAAGTTCTTATCCTTTCAAAATATGGTTGTTTCTTTCTTTCTTGTTCGTTCTATGACGTAGTTTCAAGTATGATAGAATCCAAGATTCAGATCATGTATTCTGGGAATGATTCTTACCTATCGTATTGTCTCTTAAAACTGAAATAAATAAAACAATTCAAACATTTTATCATTTTGACCAGAGAAAACTTTCAATTTACCAATTTCCCGTCGAATTGGACTAGGCCTATAGGTTACGTACGAAAAACTAACAAATATATTTTCAATTTTTCTGAATAAATCTTTTTAATGTGATTTCTAGATATTTTCAAAAAATTTAAATAAAAAGCTTTTTTCTAGGTTTGTCCAAAAAATTATTCAGAACAATAATTTAAACAAAGTAGGCCTACATAATGTTTGCATCTCAAACAATCAGGGGTTTTATTATTGGAGACTAAAATCAGATAAAATTCAGATATTAAGAAATACCGTTATCTGATTGGATAATATAACACAATATCAAATCAATTTTAAAGATTGATCAAATCAGATCACTGCAATACTAAAATCATCTTTTCAGATTAAAGATAAAATTTAATTCGTGATAACATCACGTACCGTCAAGTACAATTTCCACCTTTTTCTTATTGTTCATCAAACAAGCATATTCCCCCGAGTCTTTTTTCTCTAGTTTCTTTATTGCTAAAATATGATATGCATCGATTGTTACTCGACCTTTTGTTTTATTAGCCAGAGCCGTTGGTTCAAGGATCTTCCCTTTATGGAACCAGGTAACTGTTGTGTCCAAGTTGGCTCTGAAAATATTAATTTTAAATATTATTTCCCTTACTTTAATGAGAATCGTAATATCATCCCCACAATAGTACTGTTAGTCTAGGAATATATTTGTGTTGATAGACATATTAACATGTTTTTTTCCTTAATATACTTTATCATAAACTAGATGTCTAATATATAATCTAATAGACAAGATATCTAATATATAATCTAATAGACTAGATGTGTAATATATAATCTCATAAACTAGATGTCTAATATATAATCTAATAGACAAGATATCTAATATATAATCAAATAGACTAGATGTCTAATACATTATCTAATAGACTAGATGTCTAATATATAATCTAATAGACTAGATGTCTAATACATTATCTAATAGACTAGATGTCTAATATATAATCTAATAGACTAGATGTCTAATATATAATCTAATAGACTAGATGTCTAATATATAATCTAATAGACTAGATGTCTAATATATAATCTAATAGACTAGATGTCTAATACATAATCTAATAGACTAGATGTCTAATATATAATCTAATAGACTAGATGTCTAATATATAATCTAATAGACTAGATGTGTAATATATAATCTAATAGACTAGATGTCTAATATATAATCTAATAGACTAGATGTCTAATATATAATCTAATAGACTAGATGTCTAATACATTATCTAATAGACTAGATGTCTAATATATAATCTAATAGACTAGATGTCTAATATATTATCTAATAGACTAGATGTCTAATATATAATCTAATAGACTAGATGTGTAATATATAATCTAATAGACTAGATGTGTAATATATAATCTAATAGACTAGATGTCTAATATATAATCTCATAGACTAGATGTCTAATATATAATCTAATAGACTAGATGTCTAATATATAATCTAATAGACTAGATGTCTAATATATTATCTAATAGACTAGATGTCTAATATATAATCTAATAGACTAGATGTCTAATATATAATCTAATAGACTAGATGTGTAATATATAATCTAATAGACTAGATGTCTAATATATAATCTAATAGACTAGATGTCTAATATATAATCTAATAGACTAGATGTCATATATATAATCTCATAGACTAGATGTCTAATATATAATCTAATATATAATCTAATAGACTAGATTTCTAATATATAATCTAATAGACTGGATGTGTAATATATTATCTCATAGACTAGATGTCTAATACATTATCTAATAGACTAGATGTCTAATATATAATCTCATAGACTTCATGCCTAATATATTATCTAATGGACTAGATGTTTAATATATAATCTAATAGACTAGATGTCTAATACATTATCTAATAGACAAGATGTCTAATATATAATCTCATAGACTAGATGTCTAATATATAATCTCATAGACTAGATGTGTAATATATAATCTCATAGACTAGATGTCTAATATATAATCTAATAGACTAGATGTGTAATATATAATCTCATAGACTAGATGTCTAATATATAATCTAATAGACTAGATGTCTAATATATAGTACTCTAATAGACAAGATGCCTAATATAAAATCTCATAGACTAGATGCCTAATATAAAATCTCATAGACTAGATGTCTAATATATAATCTAATAGACTAGATGTCTAATATATTATCTAATAGACTAGATGTCTAATATATAATCTCATAGACTAGATGTGTAATATATAATCTAATAGACTAGATGTCTAATATATAATCTCATAGACTAGATGTGTAATATATAATCTAATAGACTAGATGTCTAATATATAATCTAATAGACTAGATGTGTAATATATAATCTCATAGACTAGATGTCTAATATAATAATCTAATAGACTAGATGTCTAATATATAATCTCATAGACTAGATGTCTAATATATAATCTCATAGACTAGATGTCTAATATATAATCTCATAGACTAGATGTCTAATACATTATCTAATAGACTAGATGTCTAATATATAATCTAATAGACTAGATGTCTAATATATAATCTCATAGACTAGATGTGTAATATATAATCTAATAGACTAGATGTGTAATATATAATCTAATAGACTAGATGTGTAATATATAATCTCATAGACTAGATGTCTAATATAATAATCTAATAGACTAGATGTCTAATATATAATCTCATAGACTAGATGTCTAATATATTATCTCATAGACTAGATGTCTAATACATTATCTAATAGACTAGATGTCTAATATATAATCTAATAGACTAGATGTGTAATATATAATCTCATAGACTAGATGTCTAATATATAATCTCACAGACTAGATGTCTAATATATAATCTCATAGACAAGATATCTAATATATAATCTCATAGACTAGATGTCTAATATATTATCTAATAGACTAGATGTCTAATATATAATCTCATAGACTAGATATCTAATATATAATCTAATAGACTAGATGTCTAATATATAATCTAATAGACTAGATGTGTAATATATAATCTAATAGACTAGATGTGTAATATATAATCTCATAGACTAGATGTCTAATATATAATCTCACAGACTACATGCCTAATATATTATCTAATAGACTAGATGTCTAATATATAATCTCATAGACTAGATATCTAATATATTATCTAATAGACTAGATGTCTAATATATTATCTCATAGAATAGATATCTAATATATTATCTCATAGACTAGATGTCTAATATTTTATCTCATCTCATAAGCTAGGTGCTTTGCCATGCGCTATATACGTCTTATTTGCTCTTGTAGCCGTTTACGTGTCTAGATGTGTTCTAGTTTATTTGATTTGTTTAATTTTAATATGAGCTTATGAATCTCAAGAAATGACCTTACCCGGGGCAGCTCAGCTTGAGTTCCTTACCATGTATAACTCGTAATGCATCACCCGTAAAACCTACAAAACATAATAATAAACGTTTTATGCATATCGTTACATTAAACAGGATTAATTTTACCCCAATACAATACATTATCTGCTAATGTCATAAAATTCATATTAATATTCACAAAAGAATCTTGTATTTTAGGATTGAAATAACGGTATGTATTATATATCATGTAATATGTATTATAATTAAAAACACTATTAAGGATCATCTATATATAAATTTATCAAATCGCTTTAAAATGTTTTATGAACGTTCACAATTTCATAAACATCAAATTGCATGAAAACTAGAGCTTGTGGAGAAAAACTAATTTCAGATAGAGTCGGTTAAAACATCTAAATCATCCGAACGTTAAAATAAAAGTGTACCCCTGCGTTATCGTTTATATAGGCTCTGTTATAATTCGTTTGAACGAGTCCATACATAACCTTCAACTGGTGGGTTATAATCCCAATAACTAATTTAAATATAACAGTCATAAGGGGAGAAATAAAATTCAATAGGGAAAATATTAAAGGGTTATGCATATAAGATATCATTAAAAAAATTCACCAACAAAATTAAACATGAATTTGCGTTAGTGGAGAGGTTAATAGTTGAACTGTGAGTATCGTGAGGTTGCAACAAACATATTAAAATATAATGAATAGAAACGACAAGACATTTATAACAAACCTATTAAAACATAAAATAGAAAGTACTGAACAGTTGTAACAAACCTATTAAAACATAAAATAGAAAGGACTGGACATTTATAACAAACCTATTAAAACATAAAATAGAAACGACAAGACATTTATAACAAACCTATTAAAATATAAAATAGAAAGGACTGGACAGTTGTAACAAACCTATTAAAACATAAAATAGAAAGGACTGGACATTTATAACAAACCTATTAAAACATAAAATAGAAACGACAAGACATTTATAACAAACCTATTAAAATATAAAATAGAAAGTACTGAACAGTTGTAACAAACCTATTAAAACATTAATTAGAAAGGACTGGACAGTTGTAACAAACCTATTAAAACATAAAATAGAAACGACAAGACATTTGTAACAAACCTATTAAAACATAAAATAGAAATGACAAGACATTTGTAACAAACCTATTAAAACATAAAATAGAAAGGACTGGACAGTTGTAACAAACCTATTAAAACATAAAATAGAAATGACAAGACATTTGTAACAAACCTATTAAAACATAAAATAGAAAGGACTGGACAGTTGTAACAAACCTATTAAAACATAAAATAGAAACGACAAGACATTTATAACAAACCTATTAAAATATAAAATAGAAAGTACTGGACAGTTGTAACAAACCTATTAAAACATAAAATAGAAAGGACTGGACAGTTGTAACAAACCTATTAAAACATAAAATAGAAACGACAAGACATTTATAACAAACCTATTAAAATATAAAATAGAAAGGACTGGACAGTTGTAACAAACCTATTAAAGGGATAATAGGCGTTAGAACGAACATAAAAAATTAAGTTCACTCAAATTTGGACAATAACAGTATATATCCATCAGTGGACTTACCTATACATCCAAATCCCTCTAAAATCCGATAAATCCCCAAAATAAAGTAGTTAATCATAAAACGTTTGAGCCATCCATCAAGCGATTTTCAAATCGTGTAAATATAAAGGGAAGTAACTCTAACATGTGGGTTTTCACGCGTCCTTGACCCCTACTGTTGAATTCCACAATGATGTTTTAGCGTTGATTTACCAGACGCTTTTATTCTCAAACTGAAAGGAATCGTCGCTTGCTCACTTTTTTTTAAAATTCCGAATATATTTTTATTGTGGCTTTTTAAAATTTGGTAAAATATGGGATGCATACTTATTTAACTTATAGTCAATATGAAACACAAATATAAGCCGTAGGACGAGTGTATTCTAACGCCTATTATCCCTTTAAAATATAAAATAGAAAGGACTGGACAGTTGTAACAAACCTATTAAAATATAAAATAGAAAGGACTGGACAGTTGTAACAAACCTATTAAAATATAAAATAGAAAGGACTGGACAGTTGTAACAAACCTATTAAAATATAAAATAGAAAGGACTGGACAGTTGTAACAAACCAATTAAAATATAAAATAGAAAGGACTGGACAGTTGTAACAAACCTATTAAAATATAAAATTGAAAAGACAAGTGGTTGTAACGTAACGGCTCACTCACTGATCTTAAGGTTATTTATTCAAAGAGAACTTGGGAAATTATTTCATCCTTTGTTCATATTGACCCTATGTATCGCTGTCTTACCTATTTTCTGCTTCTTGAACATTACTTCATTTAGTTTGCCCACATTCGAGGTTTTCTTCTTCTTCTTTTTTTCTATAAATAGATAAATACAGTCAGATACGACAGACATATATACAAACGAAGACAGGGACGGACACAGAGACAAACAAAGTCAGGGACGGGCGCAGAAACAAACAAAGACAGGGACAGGCACAGACAACAAAGACAGGGACAGACCCAGAACAAAGACAGGGACGGACACAGAGACAAACAAAGACAGGGACCGACACAGGGACGACACAGAGACAAACAAAGACAGGACGGACACAGAGACAAACAAAGACAGGGACGGACACAGAGACAAACAAAGACAGGGACGGACACATAGGCAAACAAAGACAGGGACGGACACAGGAACAATCAAAGAAAGGGACGGACACAGAGACGAAAAAAATACAGTCAGAGACAGGGCACAGAGACAAACAAAGACAGGGACGGACACAGAGACAAACAATCAGGGACGGACGCAGAACAAACAAGCAGGGACGACACAGAAAACAAAGACAGGGACAGACCCAGAGCACAAAGACAGGGACGGACACAGGAACAAACAAAGACAGGTACGGACACAGGAACAATCAAAGACAGGGACGGACACAGAGACAAACAAAGACAGGGACGGACACAGAGACAAACAAAGACAGGGACGGACACAGGAACAATCAAAGACAGGGACGGACACAGAGACAAATCAAAGACAGGGACGGACACAGAGAACAACAAAGACAGGGACGGACACAGAGACAATCAAAGACAGGGACGGACACAGGAACAATCAAAGACAGGACGGACACAGGACAAACAAAGACAGGGACGGACAAGAGACAATCAAAGACAGGGACGGACACAGAGACAAACAAAGACTGGACGGACAACAAAGACAGGGACGGACACAGAGACAATCAAAGACAGGGACGGACACAGGAACAATCAAAGACAGGGACGGACACAGAGACAAACAAAGACAGGGACGGACACAGAGACAAACAAAGACAGGTACGGACACAGAGACAAACAAAGACAGGTACGGACACAGAGACAAACAAAGACAGGGACGGACACAGAGACAAACAAAGACAGGGACGGACACAGGAACAACAAAGACAGGTACGGACACAGGAACAATCAAAGACAGGGACGGACACAGAGACAAACAAAGACAGGGACGGACACAGAGACAATCAAAGAAAGGGACGGACACAGAGACAAACAAAGACAGGTACGGACACAGGAACAATCAAAGACAGGTACGGACACAGAGACAAACAAAGACAGGACGGACACAGGAACAATCAAAGACAGGGACGGACACAGAGACAAACAAAGACAGGGACGGACACAGGAACAAACAAAGACAGGTACGGACACAGGAACAATCAAAGACAGGGACGGACACAGAGACAAACAAAGACAGGTACGGACACAGGAACAAACAAAGACAGGTACGGACACAGGAACAATCAAAGACAGGGACGGACACAGAGACAATCAAAGACAGGGACGGACACAGAGACAAACAAAGACAGGGACGGACACAGAAACAATCAAAGACAGGTACGGACACAGGAACAATCAAAGACAGGTACGGACACAGAGACAAACAAAGAGCGGTGCGGACACAGGAACAATCAAAGACAGGGACGGACACAGGAACAATCAAAGACAGGTACGGACACAGAGACAAACAAAGACAGGTACGGACACAGGAACAATCAAAGACAGGGACGGACACTGAGACAATCAAAGACAGGGACGAAAACAGAGACAAACAAAGACAGGTACGGACACAGGAACAATCAAAGACAGGGACGGACACTGAGACAATCAAAGACAGGGACGAAAACAGAGACAAACAAAGACAGGGACGGACACAGAGACAAACAAAGACAGGGACGGACACAGAGACAAACAAAGACAGGTACAGGACACACAGAAAACAACAAAGAGACAAACAGAAACAAACAGGGACAGAGGCAAACAGGAAGGATGGCGAATGAGGGCGCGGTTTGGACACGACGGTTTATCGGGAACAATAACATCTTCGGTTCTTGTAAATCTACTTTATTAAACCATGTGTATAATGACGTCACTATTGCAAACAGTCTATATCATATCAATCACAGCTTCAGTCATAAACTTCCTGTACTTAGTACGGACGAAATTGCGAGAACCACAACTAGTGTCCTAAGACTTATCGTTGGAATGGTGAAAGTCGATTCAACATTCTCCCGGTATGCACAAAATGTGTAGTTGAAATTGTCTTGTAGGCTACTGTATTTTATAAAGGTGGATTATCCCACATATTCCCACTTTTACAGACAATTGAAGATAATATTTGCCCCAAATTTCAAGCAGCATAAGGGAACCCACTTATACATTTAACGAGGCATGTGTCTGTCAGAATTTCATCCAACCGATGGTCAACATGGATATGATTATTGAATATGGTAGAGCGACACGGCACACCAGTTGGGTTTGTTGCCATGACACTTTCCACAAACCACGGTGAACATCTCGAACCCACGTCGTATTTTTCCACTATACACAAACCTACAATAATTAAAACATAACCTATAAAACATAACATATATTATGTCAATATAAGCACAACAAAATAAACCAAAACCCGTTATTTCTTATAGCAGAAATATACCTTAGCTCTGTTTAAAAAGGTTCTTGGGGCAGCGGTGGCTCAATAACCAGAGAATCTGGAGTTCAATCCAGGCAAATGTCGAGATGAACTTACGGATTTTTCATCCCGATTTCTCCATGTCAGCTATTTTGGTTTATGGGACTCACATGGAAAAGGCATCTAGTCGTTCTGATGGGATAATAAACTGAGACCTGTATGAACCACAAGGCTTCGTTTTTTTTATCAAAAAGTATTCGCAAACATCGAGTCTCAATGAAGTCTGAATTTCATGGTAGACTTTTACCGGTACCATTAAACTAAAACGTACCCAATCGTCTTCGTTTTCCTGGTTTATTACATTTACTACAAGGGCCCCAACTCTGCCATTCTGTAATCAGCCGTAGGTTATGATCAACTTAACAAAAACACATTATATTTTCAGATTACTTACTAAAGAAAGCATGGTTATAATACAAATTAATATTGATATTGAAAAATAGATTTATTCAAAATACGTAATACAAATGGAAATTCAAAGAAAAAATATTTATTTATCAATGAAGTTTGAAAAAAATATTTTTTTTAAGAAAATCAAATATTTACGAAGAACTTCTGGTTTCTCTGGTTTTGGTTTTTTAATATTTGTATTCGACACTGGAAAATAAAACAAAGATGTTAAAACATTATCATAGCTTTAATACATTTTATTTCAATAAATACTTAGCTTTATAGATAAATCAGACTATACAAGGATTGTGTAGCATAGTTAGAACATAAAAAAAATACTAAGTAATTATTTTATTTCAACATTTACTTAGCTTTATAATCAGACTATACAAGGATTGTGTAGCACAGTTTGAACATAAAAAAAATACTAAGTAATTATTTTATTTCAACATTTACTTAGCTTTATAATCAGACTATACAAGGATTGTGTAGCACAGTTTGAACATAAAAAAAATACTAAGTAATTATTTTATTCTTATATTTACTTAGCTTTATAATAGTTAAATCAGATTATACAAGGATTGTGTAACATAGTTAGAACACTTCCAAAGCCACGACTTTCCCTTACCAAATGTAGCTTAAGTTTTAAGGGATCAAGCCTGTGGAATAGTCTTCCTGCCAATCTCAAAATTTTAAACAACAATCCCAAATTGTGTTACAAAAATATATCAACTTACATTTCCAAATCAAATATTAAGAAATTTGGATTATATTTGTATATACATCTACTATTTACAGTTACAACATGTTTCTTTTATTATCAATTTTATATTGCCTGTATATTTGTTGTTGATTGATTTTGTTTGTATGTATATATGTTGGGCGAAATGCAAGAGAGGTTCCCCGGCCTAATTTCTTACCCGAATAAAGTGATTATTATTATTATAAAGATATTACTAAGTAATTATTTTATTTCAACATTTACTTAGCTTTATAATAGTTAAATCAGACTATACAAGGATTGTGTAACATAAGTAAACAAACCTTCTCTTATCTCAGCATCGGACGATCTCATTACTGAAATGTAAAAACCTAGATAATTATAAATGATATATATCAAAACAATAATATTTCAACGATATGTACCAAAGTAGTGGCCACTGAATTGTCAAGGCAGATAATTCGTTAATATTAGTCGCAAGATTTAGTCCGTAGAAGATCACCATACATCTGATGGTAGGCCTCCATAAATATTAGTTAAATCAGAAACCGTTTCACTTTTAGCTAAACTACTATTGGCTGTAGATTTTCAAGAAATTTGACCATTTATCGACGTGATATAGGTACCGGTAGCTTAATTTTTTTCGTTAGAAATGTAGTCGACGATTTGTTAGGCTTAGTATCTATCTCAGAGAACAGGGCTGTGTGGTGATGGACTTGTACGATGTTGTGACCTGTACCATATGATTTACTTTATTTCAAGAGCAAAGTAGCCCATATAACGTTTTATTTCATAAGACATAAAACTCCATTTGTTTTCACTCATCGAAGGCATTGTACACTTACTTCTTCAGGATTTAGTCATTTGAAATATGTATACGTACCGTCTAAATGGTATAAAAATCTGAAAGTCGAGGTATCGGCCAATATGCGTTGGATTTCATCTGAGTTCATTGTTTGTCCAATTATACGATCAGTTTTTCGAAAATCATGGCAGAAATATGATCCAACATCCTCTAGAATAGAAAGGGGGTGGATGAATGGTAGTCCGAAACTCTGTTTTCAAAACCTTGGAATTTGTTTTCATTTAAAGTTTTGACGGTACAACAGCTGACAACAATGGCTATTAGAGACTGGATTAGAGGCAGTTATTTTGGATTTGAAGAATGAACGATTGAATAAATGGCATAATAAATGGTTGATTGGAGGTATGAATTAAGATGCCGTTGATGATAATGACTGTAGGACACAACAACGACAAAATTGACTGGGGCTGTGCCGGCGAGTCCTGACTGCTGACTTAATTAAAGTGATGCGGTGGGGTTGGACAACTGTCGGAGTTGGGATTACAAAACCAACAGGGTGGGTATAGGTACATTTGGGACGTCTAAGATGGTTCTCTTTTGAGTAATAAAGTTGATTTGGTGCATATTTTGGTGCCTAAACGTATCATATTTTTGAAAATAAAGATTGAAAGCAAAATATTTTTCTTGGAGGGTAAACTTACTTTCTATGGCTCGTTTGATAGTTAGTGTATGGTCGACAGTCTTTGATCTTCGGTTTTTCTTGACGTTATCATGCATATCTAATCCTATTTCGTTAAAGCGATAAAACCCATCTTGAGCACGGTTTAACTTGTACCAGTTCATCGGTTTTAATCTTTCCTCGTTGCTATCTTGACTGGATTATAATACGGAAATTAATTTATTTAATTGCTGAATGTCACTAAGCCTAAAAGGACTTAGGCCTATGTAATACAAGCATATTTTGCGATCAGTGACGTCATTAAACTCTTAGTATTTAGTGGAATTGCAGACACTACAGAATATATCTGATTGAAAATTGAAATTGTGTAAATTGAGGCTATCGGTGACCCACATATTCATACATATTTATTAACAAAACCTCCTTAAGAAGGAAAGAACTAATGTGGGAAGGAAAACAACAAAGGTTCACAAGCGGTGAATGTAAATTCCGAATTCCCGAACTATCCGAATTCTTCGAAAAGAAAAGGCTAAAAAATCAAAACTTAATTCCCTCCAAATCTTGCATATAATTTCAGGATCAAATGATTGTACGTCAAATAACGAATATTCACAACGGTTCATTTCCAATAGGTGGTTTTGCCGATGTTTTCTCCAATTAGAACCTTACTTTTTCATGATTTTCTTTCTATTTTTTTATTTGTCGGAGAATATAGCTTTACATAAGTTATTTCCTAGTGCTCGACTGAAAAGCACTTTAAAGGGTCAAGAATAAAGCTCTTGGGAGCTAACCAATTCAAATGAAAATGAAATAAATATGTTTTACATCCTACTCTAATTAGTAGGAGTAGGTCATCCTGTACCTTATGAGCTAATGAAGACTGACAACACCGTGAAGTGAAGCCCTACCGAAAGTCGGACATGACTGAAAATTAGGTTTAAACTCATTCACTGTTATAAACATTGTAACCAAACAATAACTTTTAACAACTTACCAAAAATGACAAGTCATTTGAGCTGTTTGTCCTTTATCCACCAAAATAGCATATTGCACCGCCATGTTTTGGGCTCCTTGTTGCATTTTCTCTAATCTATCAACACAGGCCGGACCTTTTCTGTCTGAAAAAACACTCTCAGATACATGTAAGCCAAGGGATAACATAGGTGGGGTGTATGGCAGTTTGTCCAAACTTCTTCAGAAAAACCGTTTCGCAAAGTATTTCACCGTCGGTGTGCGGGTCCGTTTATCAAACACACGTCGTTGTATGAATTAGGGGTAGACAGAAGGAAATGTATTGAAGTTGATTACAGAAAATGAAGAAAATCATCACTTACCATACTTCATAGTAGAACTTCGTCTAAATCTCTTCGCTAGTTCATTCCGTAGTAATTCTGAATCTTTTATAATGTCAAAATCTTGAACGACGTCTGATTCTTCTTCAAAATCAAAATCTATGGACATAAAATACAACAACTTCAAGGAGTTATAGGTGTTACGAATTTACTATATATATTATTTCTTTAAGGGGCATTTAGTAACTGGGTAATAATTTACTTGACACAATTATATATGGATAACAATTACTTTAATAAATAACCTGCGACGTTTCAATGAAGGTACTTCCGTCTTTATCAAGCAATGATACAAATAAACCAGAGTTAAGGGAATATATGGGGAGAAGGGAATTAAAAAATTTTAAGTACCTTCGTCGAAACGTCGCAAGTTATTGATTAAAGAAATTGTTATCCATATAATTGTGTCAACTTAAATATATATATTTTTGTTGTTCTGTTCTATCATTGTTGATCAAAATTCCTGTATGTGAAACGTCTGCAAGAATTAAAGGAAGGAGTAGTATATATCCTTAATAATGTCTTGTTTTAATACAACTATACAGTCTTACTAATTAGCCAAGATTCTATAAAACTAGGTGGAAAGGTATTTCATTCAATGATATTTTGTTTTTGTGATATTTGAAATACCGGTATTGAAAAAAGGGGCGCATCTCGTGAGATAGTCATACATTTTATAACGACATTGGGACCAGTAAAACATTTCATGCTAATGATTATATTACGAATTTAGTCCGTTCTATTTTCGGAAATTCTTTTTCTCTTTCCCTTTTGGGTTTTTGGCATGCCCATTTTTTGACTAATTTTTTTAGTTTGATGTCTGAAATTCATTTTCTTTCAGAATTTCTGAGATAATGAGAAATTTAATTGACGGAAGGTTATTTCTAAAACTAGTAGTTTTGTGTGCAGTGACAGTCAAGCGGATTTTAACCAGTACCAGATTTTCATAGTCATGCTATATTGAAGTTTTTGTTGAAACCAAGCATTGGCCAGGCTTTCGTGTAACATATTGGAAAGTTTTCAACGAGATTTCTGGAAAGGAGCTATAGAAGGTTGAATTTCGTGATTTAACATGGAAACAGATGACAAATGAATTAATAAATAAAGTCCATTGGATCCTGGCCATTCGTAACAAGACTGTATTATCTCCAATGGTAGAAAAAATCCAATTAAGTTCCATGTAAGTTTCGAAAGCCGGAGAAAGTAAGTACTAAATTGAACAAATGTCTAATTAAACTGTATTAAATCTAATTTACTGGTGACGATTAAGTGTTATAAATTCACAAATTCGGCAAGACAGGCTTTCTAGTAAAGGGGTGCAACCCGTAACTACAGGCATGATCAATTCAGTCGGAAACCAGTGAGCTAGACTTAAGGATCCTTGAAACGAAATTTCAGAAGTTATACACCGCAGGATTTTGCGTTCCGTAATAGATTTATTTATACGAAGGCAAATCCTGGCAAAGTTCATTTTCAACAAAGTGAACGTGAGTATTATGTAGCCTACTAATAAATCATTTAGCAATTTATATGTTATTAAGTGAAAACCTTTGATTTTTCCTCGGATATGAATAAAATCATTACGGTACCTTCATTCTTGTCGACTGTTGTATTTTGTTCTGAACTGTAGTTGCTGAGTCCCAGAAGTCCAAGATCAATTTCTTGTCCATCTATACGAACTATTAGTTCTGTTGTTCCAGAATCTTCTGCAAAAATAATTCAGATTTATAACTTGCTAAGGCATTTCTAGTAGGCTCTGAAGAGCCTTAATTATAAAGCTCCATTGCTTCACTGTTATTTTCTTCTGAAATCATTTGCCATGCATATGGACCCCTCCATGTTATTAAACTATCACTGAACTAAAAAAACAGAGCGCTGATTTACCGTAGTGTTGGAATAGCTTCAATACAATACAATACAATACAAATCTTTATTTAATGTCAGTTTCACGCGGTGATCTGCGGTTGGAATTTTTGAAGCTATATACATAGTTATAGAAGTACTGAAACGTTTCTACATCCTTTCTGGACTCTTATTCGTAGCCTTTTCTTGTTCGCTTCTTTTGTTTCGCAGCTATAATATTATGTCTACTCACCTGAACTTTGACAAGGGAGACAGTAGACGAAGAAAACTACAGAAATTATTAGGTTTGGTCTGAACTTCATCTTGTTTGTCTTCTGGATCAACCAACATTACGGTCAGTCAGCAGTCGACATTATGGTCCATGTGACGTCACGATTTTAATGACGTCAGGCTTAAAATAGAAAGCACCTGTCATAAATAAAATCGAATGGAGTTTTACGTCCTAATCTTCTGCAGCTGTCACAGAGTTATGATGTAACTGTTAAGCACATGCATATCAACATCTCTACAATCGAGTAGCCGACTTGTAACAAAAGCCCAATTCATTCTATTCAACTTAAGCTTCATCTGGAAAAAATGATATGTAGACATTAATAGTGCAGGCAGATTTTGTCTTTTTTGCTCATCTTCTCTTGAATAGTATTACCAAATGGAAACTTCAAGCCAGCACCTTTGCTGTTCTTTTTTTACCAACGTGTTTTCTACATTATATGTTGTTTTTTTTGTTTTTTTTATCAACATAGGCCTTACTTTCCCTCAAACTGTGAAAAATCAACGTGCACTTTATTTATGCTACTTGGTTTATTTTTCTGTACTTACATCGTTTATTTTCATTTTACAAATTCTACAGTTGAATTTGAGTCGATTTCATATTCAAATAAACAACAGGCAGACCGAAATTTGAATTTTGGAGTCGATTAAGATATAATACGCCTAAATAGTTATAAAAATATAAGCAAAACAAAATTAACCGTCTGCAGGATTTACAAAATCCAGCACAACATGTGGAAGTGAACAAAAAGTGACAAAAGAACCGGAGTCTCGTAAAGATATTGTGGTCTGATTTGTATAAAAACAGTTACCTCCCATTAGTCTTTAATTTCCACTTTGACCTTTATTTTGACACGTGACCAAGCTCTTTTGAAAAAGAGGCGGCATTAAGATGGCGGCCGAAGAATCTGTAGAAAGTAATAATTATTCTTATTTAATTAATTCCCGTTTTAAAACTATGATTTTGTTTCACAGACACTAAGGATAACAAGCCAAACTTTACGGACAAATTTTACGCAAGTATTTATCGCAACGAGATGCTTCTACGTCTCAAAAAGGACGCCGGTCTAACGTCACCTATTGCCATCGATTTTGTTTTCATTTTGTTTTTGGCTAGTGTAAATTGAAATAAGGGCCTACGATGAGGCATCTTTACAATGTCAGATTATTATGAACTTTATCTTTAAAGTGCAATATTGCTATCTTTCTAGTATCATAGAAGTTTGTAAATAAGACAGTTTGGTTGGGTTGTATGCTAACAAATAGAGTCTATCAGAGCCCTCCTCTCCCTGCTCCCTTTTTACAGAAACAAGAATGTAAACAATAACATAAGTCATGTTTTTGGTCTTTCTGTCAAGGACACTGATTGGTTGTTTTCGCTGCAGTACAACTCAATCAAATCGATGTATTTTATGATACAAAAATAGTGTGGAGATTCATCTAGACATACTGGGCGTTAGTTGCAAAGTATAGCCTCAGAAAATTCAAATCACATAAGAAACATAATATAATATAACAAGTATGTTATGAGTATTAACTATTTGTACCTGATTATTTCAGGTTCAGCCAAGGCCCTTTTAAGCATCAAAGAAGGTAAGAACTTTTCACTTCATATTGTTTAATATACATCCTGGATTCTGTGTGTTGGTCATCCAGTTGACGCCCTTCTACACATGCATTTTTATATCAATAGAAAAGTTCATTTGTAAACTGATGTTTTTTTTTTTTTTTGTTCCATTTGACAACAGTTTATTTTTTAAACTTTACTGGCCTCTGCTCTTTCATTCTAATTTATGAATGATAATTCTCATTTCCAATCCGAATAATAGGATTGCCTGTAAGGCTGTTAGGTTAATTTCAACCATTTTTTTTTTAAATTATTAAACAGGAAGTGTCAATGCCTTGTCTTCACCAAACAGAAGAGGTGTGGTATGTACCCCTTCTTTTTAACTAATATATTTAAAGGCATTGTCCTCTATTGATGTGAAATCAGAATAGTTTAAAATGTCTATCACTAGCCATGTGGACTCAATATACTGTAGTATATATTTTTATGCACACACTGCCCTAGGTACAATTCAAATTGTATGAATTGTGATGAAAACTCGAATTGGGCTGCTTTTGTGTAAAGGTTTTTAATCAACTGATTTAATTGCATAGATATGTAAGCTTACATCAGATATATAAAAGAAAGAAGTTCCTGGCATAGGCTATTTATAATGACTAGTTCAGATGTTCAAGACATGCCTCAATAGATGTTCTATCTAAATTAGTTTTCTATTTGACTATATATATTTTTCTAGCCTCCTCGTATACGGCGTAAAAATCAGCGTTACCATAACGATGATGAACAAACAAGTTACTCTCCGGCTAGATCCCCCAAAAAACAGGCCAAATCATCTACACCGGTCAGTATATACAGTTGATTATTCAATCATTTTTCTTTAGGTCTCGTAATAATTATGACTGTATGAGTATGTATTAACTCTACTTAATCACATTTCATTACACTACCTGTAAATACTAAAGTTGACTTGATAAATGTAAGAAATAGTATATCCATCTATTCTTTATAACAATCATTAACCCTTTATGAACAGTTGAAAAGTTGTGTCGATAAATGTCGATAAACATTTGCCTCTTTTCCATTTTCTACACTTGTCTTTTAAAGAGTATGTTTCTATGTTATGTTATAGAGTAAAACTCCTGTATTATCAGCCATGAATAAACGTCTAGCTCAATCTATTGGAGTACGATTACGGAATTTATTAAAACTACCTAAAGCTCATAAATGGGTTTGTTATGAATGGTTTTATTCTAACCTAGATGCGTAAGTTTCATTTCTTTATCCTATGTACATAGATAAGCAGACCCATCATTAGGGGCTGGGCCAGGCTAATGAGAATTTAGCCCCACCAATTTACATCCCTCAAAACCTTCTTCAGTTAGAAAAGATTGATTAATTTACAAAAAACAAAATGATTTACATTTTGATTGGGATTTTGGCTCCTGAGATCAGAAATATGTTGTCATGTTCTCCTGGCTTCTAGTTTTCAAAATTTTCTGGGAAGAGGGAAATCCAGTACAAAAAGGATAAGTGCCTGGCACAGATTTGACTGTGGACAAGTATTTCCTCAGAGATCCCAGACTTCCTCTTTGTAGATTATTTCATTGATTTTAATTCCTATTACATTTCAGACCATTATTTCTGGGAGAAAATGACTTCTGTATCTGTTTACGTGAATCATTTCCAGAATTAAAAACTAAGAAATTAAACCGGATTCAGTGGAATAAAATCAGACGACTAATGGGTAAGCCCAGAAGGTAAGGCTATATAGGTGTCATCACCCCTCCACTTTCAATTAAGCTCTTCCACACATGCATACTTTCTCCCTGTTTGTTTGTATATATTTAATTGGAAGAGTTCATGTGTTAAATTAAAGGGTGTTTGACACCCCTTAACTTTAAAAGAACTCTTCCAATAATGCATATTTTCTATCAATATGGAACTGAATGTATATTATGTATGGTTGGAGGTGTGTATATGTTATGGGTGTTTGACACCTCTCATCTTTTTTAAATTATTACTTTTTTGTAGTATTACTATTACAGATATACTACTCCTTTCTTTAATTTTCAGAAACATTATGATTCACATGGAGGAACTTTTTTATCTTTCTATGCTTGTATGAATGAATTGAATGCTTTCAAATTGTTATTTCTTAATAATACATATATATTATTTGTGTATCCTAGATGTTCACCAGCCTTTTTTCTGGAAGAACGAGCAGTGCTGGCTGAGAAGAGAGATAAAATGAGATTATTACAGCAGAGAAAACTGAACGAGTTTAATAATCTTAAAGATTTACCTGATGAGATACCGTTACATTTAGTTATTGGTACCAAGGTTACAGGTAGGTAGAAACTTGTCATGTCAATACAGGCATAGGGGTCAGGGGTGAAGTTTTAATTTAGTATAATCAGACATATTCTGTTACTAGGTTTATCATCTCACAAACATTATTTATTAAAAAAAATTAAAAAATTATTTGTACTTATACAAACAATATTAAAAGTGAGAGTTCAGCTCTTTAAGCAGCACATCTGCAAGGCCAAGATACCTATATTGTATTTATTACTACTTATGTCTTTGATTATCTCTGCTCCACTAAACAATTTTTATTATAAATTTCAGCTCGATTACGACACCCTCAAGATGGTTTATTTACTGGTACGATAGAAGCTTTAGATACCAATGATAATTCATATCGTGTTATTTTTGATCGTCCAGGACTGGGTACACATTCTATACCTGATATTGAAGTTTTAGTAAGTTTCAATTTTATTTTAGTGACGAATTTAAAAATAAGCTTCATTGATTTGTTGTTCATATCCATGGTGAATTATCAACAATGTATAAAATATGATATTGACAATACCACATTTGAATGATCTGGGATGGCACTTTTCATGTCATCATTGATTTTGTGTTCTATACGCCCACATGAAATGGGGGGCGTATATTGTCGTCACCCACATCCGTCCGTCCGTCCGTCGGTCCGTCCGTCCGTCCGTCCACAATTGCTCGTAAACACTCTACACGGTGTAATTCTTCACGGATTTAGATGAAACTTAATATGAGTGCTTATGATCACGCAAGGATGAACCCTATTGAAAATCAGCGAAATCGGAAAAAAATTAGTATGAGTTTGTGCCCTTGTTCTTGAATGGCTCGTAAACACTCTACAAAGTGCAATTCTTGACCGATTTTGATGAAACTTGGTGTGAGAGTATGTTATAACTCAAGGATAAACCCTATCGAAAATCAGCGAAATCGAAAAACATTTAGTATGAGTTATTGCCCTTGTTCTTGAAAACGCGTTCAATTTTAGCTTGTAAACACTCTTGAGAGAACAATTTTTAATGGATTTTAATGAAACTTGGTCTGAGTATTTGTTATCACCCAAGGATGAAGCCTTTTGAAAACGTGTTCAATTTTTAGCTTGTAAACACTCTACAAAGCACAGTTATTGACCGATTTTGACGAAACTTGCTGAAATTGTTTAATATCACCCAAGAATGAACCCTTTTGAAAATAGCACATATCGAAATATATTTAATAGGAATTATTGCCCTTGTTCTATAAAATGTGTTGGATTTTTGCCTTGTAAACACTCTACAAGTCACAATTCTTGAGTGATTTTGACATAACTTGGCATGAGTATTTGTAATCACCTAAGGATGAACCCTATTGAAATTCAGTTAAATCGAAAAATATTTAGTATCAGTTATTGCCCTTGTGTTTGAAAACGCGTTCAATTTTAGCTTGTAAGCACTCTAGAAAGAACAATTCTTAATGGATTTTGATAAAACTTGGCTTGAGTATTTGTTTTTACCCAAGGATGAACCTTTATGAAAATCAAATAAATCGAAATATATTTAGTGTCAGTTATTGCCCTTGTGTTTGAAAACGGGTTTAACTATTTGGCTAATAAACACCCTAGAAGGTACAATTCATGACCAATGTTGACAAAACTCACTGAAATTGTTGGATATCGCAAGGGATGAGCCTAATTGAAAATTAAAAATATCAAAATATATCTAATATGAATTATTGCCCTTGTTCTTTAAAACACGTTCGATTTTTGTCTCGTAAACACTCTACATGGCACAATTCTTGATGGATTTCGATGAAACTTGGTGTGAGAGTGTATTATAACTCAAGGATGAACCCTATTGAAAATCAGCAAAATCGAAAAAAAATTTTGTATGAGTTACTGCCCTTGTTCTTGAAAACGCATTCAATTTTAGCTTGTAAACACTCTAGAAAGAACTATTCTTAATGGATTTTGATTAACTTTGGCTTGAGTATTTGTTTTTACCCAAGGATGAACCCTATTATAAATCAAATAAATAGAAATATATTTAGTGTCAGTTATAGCCCTTGTGTTTGAAAACGTGTTCAATTTAACTCGTAAACACTCTAGAAAGAACAATTTTGAATGGATTTTGATGAAACTTGGCTTTAGTATTTGTTTTCTCACAAGGATAAACCCTATTGAAAATCAGATAAATCGAAAAATATTTAGTGTCAGTTATTGCGCCTGTTTTCAAAAACGCTTTCAACTTTTGGCTTGTGAACACTCTAAATATTCCTTTTTGACAAAACTCGCTGAAATTGTTTAATATCAACCAAGGATGAGCCTTATTAAGAATTAAAAATATCAAAATATTATTAAGGGTGAACCCTATTGCAAATCATAAAAATACCGAAAAATATTTAATGAGTTGTTATTAGGTACAATTCTTGACAGTTTTTAATGAAACTAGAGACCCTAGAAAAAAATAGGTTGGTAGGTTGAATAATTCATTCCACTTATTGTAACCTTACTGAAAAGTTTTTATTTGAAATAAATGCTGCCAGTGGGCGTATATTACCTTGCCTGGCAAGCTATTTTGTTCTATGGACTTACAGTATTTATACATGTTATATTTGATGGTAGTTGATTCTTTACTTCATGGTGTCATTTGCTTGGATATGTGTAAAATGTCGTGAAAGTCAGATGACCTTGAATAAGTCATCTTCACTCATAATTCCAGTCTACCTACCTGTAAATGGGTACGGATAACCCAGTATCAATGCCAAGAGGTTTGGACAAGGACCAGCTGGTAAAAAGAAAACCTGTCACAGCCAACTTGTGAACCAAAGAGGTTACCCTTGTAAAATATAGTTAGATTTTTTTTTTCTGGATATTTATTCTAATTAGCTATTTTGGTTTTTAGAGTAACGATCCTCCTGAGACTATTCCGCTGTCAGCTTTTCAACATAAACAACGACCTCGTCTCCAGAATCTATTCTCCCCTCCCCGTTTTATCCCCAGTCTAGGTTCACCCAGTCAACATCTGGTAAGTACAATATTTATAGGAATAGTTTCATCATGCACCTACTTCAAGCAATTAGTTCCTATTCCCGAAGTATCATTATATTCCTGATGACAGTGTGAGAACCACATTGAAAAGTTGAAAATGATGAATATTCTGTATCTTCAAAATTAAAGAAACAATTGTAGAAATTTCTAAACATAAAAATATTTATAAAGTATATGAAAGTTTTGAATATCTGAATAAGATAAGTTTTTTTTTCAAACAATAGTTTAATTTGTTGATTTTGAATTGCAGCAAGACAATGATCCGTTATTAAGTGGTTCACCATTCAAAGGGAGATTACTGAGTTTAGATGGTGGAACTTATGGTGGATTTCCTATCAGATTTCTAGTCTTAGTTGTAAGTTATCTTAATTTGTATGTAAAATATAAGATACAATGAAGGGATTCTGGATAACTTAACTAAAATAATATCCAGAAATATACAGTAATTTTATTGTATAATGAAAAAAATTAAAAATCAATTTTAGTGATTGACCAATCAGATGACTGGAAAGCTAAAATTATCTAAGTTATCAGAATTTCCTAAATGTGGCTTTTTTTTGTGTTTTCTACCTCACTATATAGTTAACTACTCCTGTGTTTGTTATCTTCCTTGGAACGCCTTAAAATGTATTAAATTGTGTTAATAAAAAGACTATATCATCTTTTAATAGACTAGATTATCCAAGATATTAACTATTAAAAAAGACTGGATACAACAAGTAAAAGATATGAACACCCAGGCTGAAAAATCAGTAAGTTTCTTTTTATACGAATTTAAGGCTATAAATTAGATTATAAATTCATACTTTGTTTTATTGCCAAGTTTATATGTTTGCAACTGATCAAAGAAATTTCAGTTTTAAACAAGGTTTCAAAGCTCAAAACATGTTTCAGGTTCTGTTATCTAGATATAATAAAGAAAATAAAAATAAAATGTTTATATTATAGAAATCCTATCTTCAACCTATCACTGTTGACTTCCAACGTAAATACGCCAACATTGTTCTAGAACTAGACAAACTCAATAAAGATTTAAATGAATATTTGATGGGAGTACAGGAATTCTGTCAAGAGGTAGGAACAGGTGTTTCTTACTCTGGTTTAAAAATTACATGAAAATGAAATGTGTAATGCCTGAATTTTCTGCACTTTAAATGGATTTATGAAGACAGGCAATGCCATGCAGTGTGCAATGAGGAAAATAGCATATTAGCTTACTCTTTTTCAAGCATGTGTTTATTCTCTTCTCCACATGACTTTTACATGCCTTCCTCTGAGATCTGACACGGGAGGCTGGCATGAAAAATCGAAAGGAGAGTTGCTGCTTATACAAAAATCAGTGACTTCATTCATAGATCCCAGACTTCTATATTTCTTCCATTTTTCTGCCAAGTGGTATTCTTTCTATTTTCAAATAGAAATAGTAAATATGGGATGAAGATATAAACATTTAGGAGAAGATGACTAAAGCATCTTAAAATGATAAAATCTCCCCTTGTCCCTCATATCCCTGTGCCTTCCTGAGCCGCTGTCGGTTGATTTTTTCTGTTTCTTCTATTTTTGTATTTCTCACTGAAACCCCAGTTTATTGATCATCTTTTTTATTCTGTAAGATTCTATAAATATATTTATTATTGTAGATGGGACCACCTCATGGAGTAGCAGTTGTCGACCAACCGTCAGAAATAAAACGTAAATGTGATGATGAGGCACAAGAACTTGTCACTAAAATATGTCGGGTTAGTTCTCTTTTTACTCTTCTTAGTTTTGATATCAATATATTGTTAGATGTGGGTCTATATGATATACCTTGGTCTGAACAGGGAGCAGAAAGAGAGATGTAAAGCATTAAGTTTACACTCCTGTTTGCATCATTGTAATTCATGAGTTATTATGAAAAATGAGCATTAATTAGTTCCGTTAAGCACTTACTGTAACAGTAAACATGGTGCCATCCCAATAACTAAACACTTTTTATAATTCCATCAACACCAATCAATATTAGGTAAAATTTAGTTGAAAAGTAAATTCCACTGACCTCTTAGAAAATGAGTAAATGTCTACCACCTAATTCTAATTAACCAATATATTAATGATGTATTTTTTATGTATTACAGGGAATGTTCAGTAATAAGAAGACTGCTAAAAATGAAAGTGTTTTAAGTTTGGTGTCTAATTTAACTTCTCTCATGTTACAGATCAGAGTAAGTTACTTTTAATTAGCTTATTTTAACCCAAACACTCTCTAATTGTAGGAATAATCTTTGCCCTCCCCCCATCCCCACCTGATTGCTTCTGCTTCAATCATTCGAACGGGACTTGGTCAACTAGTCTTAATCTCCTGGAAATACACCAGTCCCCCAATTTGTTCAGTTGCCCTTGTCCACCCTTAAAGTGCCTAATACCTTATACCTCAAATAATACCATTTGTTTTCAGACTTTTACTCAGAATGATTTCAATTCGTTTGAGTTTAAATCACTACAAGATACACTGGCTGAAATTAAATCAGGCATGGATTCCAATAATATCAATGATTTTCTGTTTTAATATTACAATAGGTATATTTCGTGATTTATCTTTCCTAGTTTTATATCTTGTACGGGTATTTGTGTTAGTGTATTGAAACCTTACAAGGGGGCCTAAAAAATAAATTTTATTGGTTAATAGTGTTTTTGTCAGAGTTTAAATACTATTTTAATTAGTATTTCCTTCTTATTGGGTAAATTGAGAAAAGACCACTAGTCTGAAATTTTGTAAATAGTCGGAAAAAAAAATAAATTTATATTGATTTTAGTAATTGCCCAATATGACTTGAACTAAAATTATCCTTGTTGGTTTTTCTAGATAAGCCTGGAACTGAATTCACTTCTGAAAGTTCTGCCAAATTTGTGAGACAGACACTAGATCTATGTAAAGGTTTGTGAAATAGTCGGAAAAAAAACTCTTGGTGTTGTTCAACCATGTAACCTGAGGCTTTATTCTCAGAAACTTGACATAAGATAAAAACCAGATTCTAAGAAATACAGTAATTTGATTGGATTGCAATACTAAATTTAATATTGATTTTAGTAATTGACCAATCAGATGACTTGAACACTAAAATTATCCTTAGTTGGTTTTTCTAAGCATAATGGCCTGGTCAACTGGAATATCACAGGTTGCTGCAAGTTTCTGCCTATTGTTAAGCTTTTAAGATTTATGTGGGTACTGTAATTTTGCATTTTTGTTGTACGTTTGTTCATTATGTAAGCTTATTTTCTTTACAATCAGTTTTCTGTTTATTTTCAGCACGTTTCAGAACAATGTTGAAATTCATATCAATCATATACAGAGTGGTTTAACACAGATGGGAAATCTTAGTGCTTTTTCTAATTCCCTCGCAGAATGAATGATGCATCTTATAGTTAAAACAGAATGTCTGTCAATATAAGGACATTTAAGTGCTTTTTCGAATTCCCTGGCCATAATCAATTGATGTTTTAGTACTTTTTCACCAACATCACCACAATGTATCTCTGTGGTGACTTTATTAGTGCTGTGCAAGATATGAAGATATCTAATGGGGACCATCTTAAGTGGTGATATATACATGCATATAACCACGTGATTGACATCAGATGTTTCGGAGACAATGTTTTCTAACAAAGGAGAATACAGACTTATATCTGAATGAAAATTTGAATTTTGATTGAAATGTTTTATACTAATTGTGTTGCCAATGGATACAAATACCATATTTATTTACCTTACAACCCCTAGCTGGCAGGTAATTGGTCACCTGATTACACAATATATACCCAAATGGTCCGTAAAGCAGCGGTTACCAAGTGATGTCACATAATGTATATCATATACTTCAGTTACTGGAATATAATATATATATTATACTATATTACTGTTCAGGGTATACAATGCTTGATTTACACTCAGTGGTTAAGTTTATGTACAATGTGTATTTATATAAGAAAGCTGATGCAGCTGTTCAGTATATGACATTATTAAGATTAGAGCTTTGGCATGATCACAAACACCTGTTTGAACTTTGTTTCAATGTATTGAAAGACAATCAACAAGTTGAGTGTTGTACTTTTTCCCCCTCTCTTTAATTGAGAAGTATTGAAGAGCTGTTTGTTGATATACTGTTAAGTTATTGAAATGAAATGAAATTAGGTTTACAAGCCACTGTTCGGCAACTGTTTAGTTGATGGTGATTGCGTTGTAAGAAAGTTTCAGAATGTACACTTATTAAGTTAATTGTAAATTGAAGAATTGTGAATAAACTATAGTTGTGTAAGGATATTAATAGAAATCCAGGTATTTCAGTTTATTTTGTTTCTGTGTAGAAGAAATAGCTAGTGTAATAATCGAATAAAGATAACATGCACATCAGACTGTAAACATGAGCAAATTATTTTATTAAATGGTAATCTATGTAGCTAGGACAGTATAAGTCAAGCTCATGTCATCTTGTTGTATTGGAACTAATTTTGACCCATAACAATGAGGCTATGTTAGTCTCCATGGACAGAATGTAAGATAGGACCATGTCTTATTTATTGGACCTAATTCTGATCCATGTAAAATAAGGAATTGTAAATTAAGGAGTAAATTGGACCAGGATGGGCAAAAATAAAAATATCTTTTCCTCTAAACTTGTACTAATCACCCGTTCAATCATCTCTCACTATCTTGTCTTATTAACTGTAAATGTGTATCATATTAATTCATATACCAGCTTTGTTGTGGGGCAAAGGTGATGGCGCTTTACTCCAGAGACTTGGGGGTGGAGGGAAAATTGTTAGTTGCAATTTAAAAAAATATGGAAATCGACCCTGGAGGGTAGGAGGCTTCTCCCTAATGTTTCCCTTAGTCTGTGATTCAAATTGGAGGGACTGACAGAGAAAATTGCAGTCGCGCAAATGGGACAATAAGATGATGCCGACAATATTCCCCTATTGCACACTGCATGGTATTGCCTATCTTTATTACCTGAAGTAGGTTCAGAAAAGAAAAAACATTAATTCACTTTGTTTTTTTATGCCCAGAATTAAATCAGAAAAATAAAGTCACAGTAAAATTTCTACGTTTATAAAAAAAAAACTTGACTACAGTTTGTGTTAATAGAAATATATATACAATATGAATACGAAAATACACCCGGCTGTTGGCTCCAGACTTCATACAAACTAGAATAGAAATACTCTACTCTCATTGGTTGCTCAGTTGTAACTAACCAATAGATAGCCTGCATTTTTTTACCAACTTTTTGCTTCAAATTGGGCAAAAGAAAATGAAGTATAATCCAGAATGGTACTTCTGAACTATTACTGGTTACTTCAAAGCAAACAACCAATTAAAACCGAGTATTTTTCTTCTAGTTTGACAATTAAAACCTGGACACCAACTAAGATGAAAACAGTTAAGAAATATAGGTTACCATAGTGATCTATATAAATATACTGAGCATTACATTGAACAAGTCACGTTTATAGCTGTCATCAATTAAATAACTCTTGATAGAGGACAAACCTGCCAAAATTACAAAATCATAACCATCAATTGAATCTTCATTCTGTCATTTAGTCAGAAATGGTTCAGATATACTTTTCATTTGCCTTGAACCCACTTTATGGCAGCCTAATTCTGTAAAAAGTATTGAACTGTCACTAATGAAGTTCACATCCTTCATATCTTTTGGCAGATTTTGTTCTATGTCAGAGCAACTTAATCTCAACAATACAGCCACACATTTTATGGCATTTTGTAGAAAAAAACAAGTTAGAAAATGCAGTCTACAAATTTTAGTCAAATACATTGTTAAAATATCTGTAGATTTTCAACCATTCCTATCAAAAATAACTAAAATACACAGTAAATAGCATATTGAATTTTTTATTTTTGTGTGAATGGTTGTATTATTCTACAGAATATTTGAAGTTAGAAAATACACATCTATATATCAGCAATGATACAGGTTATATATATGATATAGAACATTAACTGTTATTGTTTAAAAATAATGGCGGCCAATTTAATTAAACTCAATTCAAATAATTTCGGCAATGTCTTCATCTGATTGGACATTTTCTTCTCACACAAATACTTATCTGAAGATGATTTTAGTGATTCAGTCATCTGATTGGTCAATCAGTGGTATTAACCAATCAAATTACAGAAGTTTATAGTGAATAGATTCCTATCAATCTCAGACCACAAAATATTACAGTTGCCATTATTACATATAATTGTATCCTCTTTTTTATTGCTAAAGTAACTAATTGCCCAATAAATAAATGCCACTTTAGGCAGTGATTTGATAACAAATAGTTTAATGCAATTTCATAAGTGTTTAATGGTACAAATAGTCTGGACACAGAATCAGGTGCAGAATTAGCACAGTAAAATATAGAAGAGGCAAATACACAAAATACATAGCCCAAAACATTTTAACATAATGTTATCTTCTATTTGCTACTGTACCAAAATCCAACACCAGACACTGTATTTGGTCTACTTTCACTTACATTTATCAATTACTCAAAATATTCTAAGACTTTGGAAGCCAAATAACAATAAGAAATGGCGGCCCTGCACTTGGCTATAAAACTTTTAAAAAAAACAAAAGCTACATGAAATTCTACAAGAATATTATACACAACAAGTTAAAAAAAAACAAGAAAAAATTTAAAACTGTCAGCTAAAATTTACAAAAACCTTTTGTTCTGGATAAAAAATTTGAAAAAAATATTATTGCCAAAAAATGTCAGCATGGAGTTTGATCGTTAAAATTAATCAAAATTATAAAGTTTATGATTTGTCTGAAATTATTGATGTTATAAAACGGTCCTCGTCTGAATTAGTAGAAAAATGAAGCAAGCAAGTAGAATGGTAATCCACAATGAAAAATGATAGAAAATATGAAAGAATATAAAGTGTCCTTTTAAAAAATCTCTCCAAATTCCAAAATATGTTTTTAAAAAAAAAAAATAGGACAAACAATATAGTAGAATTTCGTCTTTCTTCAAAAATTTTCATTCTTTAAACAGTTGATGACACAAACAAAAATTAATAACACTAGCTTCGGATTCTTCATGCACTGAAAATAAAAAAGAAAATATTTTAATGAAAATGGCACGGAACACAGATTAACATGGTCTATTTTCAAAGATTTATATCTTAGTTGAAAGATGAATCCACAATCAAAAAAATTTATAGCAAAACCAAATCCTGGATTGAAATCTTGTAATAATAAAACTAGTGAATATAGCCAGAGTTCGACAGAAACACTGTAAACATTACAACTTAGAGTTTTAAAATGTAGGCTACTCTCCATCTACTGCATTAACAAGGTACTATTTACAAGAAAGGTGGCTATAGTAGGAATTTCGTTATAGCTCCACTTGAGGCAAATATGACAAATTGCTAACTTTTCCAAATAACAGATAAAGCTCAAGTCTTGCTCATTTTTTTTTTATCTAAGAGCTCAGGGACTTTGAAAAGCCCAACAAACTAAATTAAAATTCATAAGTTTTCAAGCTAGAAATTTTTTCATTCTGCTGGGTTGCACAACTACTATGAATATATATGAATATAAAAGAATTGTTAATCAGCTCCATCTATATGACATACTAGTAGGCCTAGAGTACAACTATATAAATCTGTTCACAACCAAGTCAAACAATATATATCATACAACATATATTAACTTAAATATAGTCTAACATAAACAATAAACATAAAAATATCCAATATTTCAAACTACTAAAAAGAGGTATAAAATAAAATAAATAAATAAACTGTGAATAGTTGAAATAAACTTTAAAAGATTCCTGTTGCCTAACAAAAGAAATAATATTGTAAAAGCTTAGTGGACTTTATTAAACATATGCAAATCAAACAAACTGGGGTGAAAAAAAATGAACTGTAAGGACTTTATGAAAGAGAAGCGAATTTGACAAACCAAGGTAAAACAATTAATTATATGGGCTTTCTGAAGACAATTTTGAAAACTCAAGTATTATTCTTTTTTTTAATATAATTTGTTGATACCTTTGGATTATTGTGAAACAATTATCAGTGAGATGGATTATCTTTTTATATATTTGTCAAGAAACAGTTCACGATTGTTGACAACTAAGATGCATTGACACTAAATTCTCATGCAACAATATTAAGACATGCAGATTACTGAGTTTCTATGTGGCCTCATACCTTTAAATTAACACTGCACACTGCAAGAATGAATTAATAATTGGAGTTAAATATATGAATTTAAAGGAAGAGGTTCAACATCTGTTGATGTACCAATCCTATCATTCCAGTCTTAGAAATAGTTATCCTTATAATTGAACTAATCAGTAACAGTGTAACAGCTCGCTATCAAAATTTGAGCCTTCAAATTAAAATGGTGAGTCATTATTTACTAAAAATTTGTAATACATAGACAGAATTACAAGTTTGAGTTAAATTTGTGATTTTCTTACACTTCTAGTTTTTCTTAAGACTAATTACATATATTGAAGACCCTAAATCTCCTCTGAAAACGTTGAACCATTGCCTCTAAGGCTAGAGAACAGTGAATGAATTTAATAATTTAAACTAAAAGTATATATGATAAAATTAAACCATGTTTTTAAACGAAAATGACAAAATTAGTTAAATTATTCAAAATGATTTGTAAAAACAATGAAGTAAATGAATGAAATAAAGTAGAAAAAGACAACAGTTATACAGCATGTTAGGACAAGGGCCCTACTCATTACAAATCAACATAGTCTTCACGATTCCCTTACCAGTTAGAAAAATATACAACTAGAGTTCTCTATTGTTTGAGGTTCTCTTAAGAAGATTATGAAGATGAGTGAGCGAGCCCAGACATTGAACAATAAGATGGAGCTATATCAACAGACTCATTGGACAAACAAATTAATCATGCATCATCTGTGAACTCTTAGCAAGCCCATCTTTAAATTCACCCAGAACCAAAAATTATTTAGATGCATTTCAAACTTCTATTTTCCCATTCTAATATGGGGTTGTTTAATACTATCACCTGTAACCATAGTAACCAAAAATACTTACTTGACATCTCGGATAGCACAACACAACACCATAGAGAAGATCATACCCAAAATCTGAAGAAAATAAAGAAGTTGATTATCATAAATACTGTAATAACAGCTTCATGAGATAACTGGAACAAGTTATACGAACAAACCAATCTAACAGGTGTTGTGGAGAGAATTTTTAAAACAAAATAGAACACAGAAATAAACTCTTTAATAATGATAATCTCTTAATAAAAATGAATGTTTCAAAATTGAAATAAAATTGAGCGTTTTATGAACAAGGGAAGATAACTTACCAGAATAACAGCTATACCAATGGCGATACCAGCTACTATCATACAATATTCAGCCATAAAGGCGTAATATTTCTCATTACAGCCCTGTAAAATAACATACACCATCAACCACAAATATCTTTAAATAATATAGAAATCAATATAAACTGATCAATTAAAAATCAATTTATTTATAATTAACAAATAAATTGAACTAAATCAATCAGGAGCCTTACTCTTGAAAACTGTTTTCAAGAATATAGCACAAAAACAGAATAGAAGTCTTTGATATAAAAGCACATTAAATTAAATAACTCAAACATAAAAATCGACATAAGACAAAATGAACAAAAAAATGAGAAAATTTATTTATGATAAATGAGAATAAGTTTGAAAAATGAAGATAAACACACAATCAGTATGCTGATGATATTGAGCTATATTTCTGATGATATTAACCAAATCACCAAAAGTTAAAACAAAAGGGATTGTCCTGCAAAATAATTTTTCCAGTCTAAAAGAAAATATAATATGCCATTGAGAGTTTCAAACACAAGAAATTTGATGCTTTTAGCCATAATGATACAAATTAATAAAGTTGTTATAGATACATGACAAATACTCAGAAGAAGGTTCCTCTTTTAGTTTCTGCCAAACATTTATGTTCTCTTATAAACTTGGCATAAATTTTTCCAGATTTTTCTGTGAAATTGCCAAAGTGTCCTAGAGAATATAAAATATAACAGGTTGTTTGTGTTAAATTTCATTATTTTGCAGAACAATTCCTTTCATATTGTTAGTAAGAGTTTCACAAACACATCACAACAACCAGATAAAAACACTCAGTTATCTCCCATACTAACAAAATTATATCTGCAAGACCACTGTTATATTTATTACGTAAAAACAGACCCAGTTGGCTCATCCTAAATTCCTTGTAGACAATATAACATAAATCACACAATAACCACCACCCATCCTCCCAAATAAAAAGTGAACACATATTTCGAATACCCACCCCAGACCATATAATTTGACTTACATAATAACCACCCTTCCCATCCCTCCAATGAAAAGTAAAAATAAATTCCTAACCCCTAATACCAGACCTATCATGCCTCACTTTAACATGATCACAATTTCTCTACAACAAATTGAACTAGTTTAAAAAGTAAACAAAAATGCTCTACCCACTTTTAAATCCAAGGATGTTCCAAACCCCTCTACCACTTGGCCTCCACCACACCCAAAACAAAATAATAACATAAACCTCACCCTGTGATTAAGAAAACCAAAATCTTGGAGAGCCCGAAAACACAAAACGTAACAGAATTCCTAACCTAAAACAAAAGGCCTAAGGGACCCTGCCCCAAAATCTATGGGGCTTTCTCCAAAAATCTAAGGGGCTTTCTCCAAAAACCTAAGGGATGTTCCAAAAAATCTTAAAGGACTTTCTCCCAAATCATAAGGAACCTGACACAAACTGAATTTCCAAGGGAAGATAACTGAGAATTAAAGACAACTATAAAACTTACAGTGAGAGGGTATGTATCACATGCGTCTGGTACATCTAAGTTAGCAAGGGTGGCGAAACCGTAATCACTAATTCCGTTGTAGGATCCGCAACATTTAAACTGTAATAAATATGATAGGATGAGATGAGGTTACACAGATAACTTACTGTAGAGTGATATTTGCCACATGATTCTGGTATATCTCCTGTCATCTCGTAGTCCATACTGCCTGTATATGACCCACAACATTTAAACTAAAAATATATACAGCATAATATTGTAATGGAGAATACAGAGGTAAAATATGGAGCATAGTAAGCAATAGAGAGTAAGCATAAATATGCCAATGAAAAAGAAAAGGATCTAAACACAGAGGAGAATGGAAGATGTTACTGTTTATTTCTGTATAGTCTTAGATTAAGCACAAAAAATTTATCTAAATATACCATGATATTGTAGAAGGGAAAACCAGGTAGAAAAGGTGCCAACATTTACACTAGGAATGAAAGTTAATAGTAGAGAGAGTGTAAATATTAAAGAGAAAAGAGAATGAAATATGTTTCTATAGCTGTCAACATTTTGTGTATTATAAAACAAACTAATGTTAAATATTATTGTTGTAAAAAACAAGAGAAACAAGTTTTTGTGGATAAATAAATAGAAAACTGCTCAAAAGAATGAACCAAAACAAGAGTCATCTCCCTTACATCACTGGACATCGGGAATGACATGGACTGAACGGAGTTTTATGCCTCTTTTGCACCTTGAAGACAGGTAATGCCATGCAGTGTGCAACAAAGGAAATTATGCCAGGACAGCAGCATAAGCCTACTGAACCTCAGAAGTAACATTGTCTGTTGCTGTAAAATACCAATTGATCTCAATCCCTGAGGTTTCGTCCCTTTTCTAAAGTATTTAAAAATGTAGATACTTGAATGTTGGTGTGAAAAAGATAGTTGGAATTTGACGTACCCCATTTTGAACAGTATCCATGAAGTTTTTAGAGTGTTCATCTTTGTAGTAATTCTTGACAGCATCATCTAGCATCATACCAGTCCAGTCTTTAAACTGAAACATACATAAACATCAACAATATATTCATTTGGAAGGTGTAGAGAGTTTGTTAAAGTCAGATCATTTTTTATTCCATGGTAATTCTTTATTTATCATAATAGATGATTATATATCTGTAAATTAGCACTTTTTGCTGAGCTAGCACCTTTTAACAGATTCAAATGGACAGGTTATTTAAGAACTTTTCCAACAATACAATGTACAATGAATGTGATTTGAGTATTCATGTTTAAATAAACCTCCACCATCTTTTCAGTATTATTTGTGAAGAGTGGTATTATGATAGGTGAGGAAGGTAATATCCTAAGATATACTTCTAATCTTAATTAAATGGCGTTTTCTGTATTTAATTTGATCAAAATACTTACACTGTCTTTAGCTACAACAGCCCAGATACCAGCTCCCAGTAAGATTGCAAATATTATAAACAGACATACGAAAAACTGAAATATAGAAAATATATTAAGATTAATCATCAGTGGTTAGAACAATACTTCCTGGTCCAGGTTCAGGAGTTGCTATTTAAAAGCATTATGGTGATAACCAGCAGGGAATATTGTTATACTTAAACTTATATCTCAAATCTTTATCCATCTCTTATCATTTTCCCTTATATCTAACAATACTTAATATGCCAAGTTCAGGAGTTACCATTAAGCCATTATAGTGCTATTATATTACTATATTATCTAGGTGTACACTTATATTCGAAAAAAGGATGGCAGCAGAAAATGGCAAAATCTATTGTTATAAGTCAATATTCATACAGGTGTATACATATTTTCAGAATAAAAGGGATGATGTGGGCATAAAAAATGGGGGGTTCATAAGGCAGTATACTCACCATTCCCAGCATGCACTGGCTCTCTCTAATAGCACCGCAGCATCCGAGGAAACCAATGATCATGATAATAATGCCCACAGCTATCAGTAGATACGACAAGGTATAGAAGATGTTGAAGCCATCTGATTTGTTGACATATTGAGCTACATCTTGATCCACTCGTAACCAGATTCCTACACCTAATATAGCACAGCCTAACAACTGAAATAGACAAACAAATGCATATTAAAATATAGTATTAACTTTAATAAGGTATTTTGACAGTGGTATTTCTGTATCGCTCTACAATTGATGTATAGAGCACTATTTTGACAGTGGTATTTCTGAATCGATCTACAATTGATGTATAGAGCACTATTTTGACAGTGGTATTTCTGTACCCTCTACAAATGATGTATTGAGCAGTTCTTTAACAGTGGTAGTTCTGTATCGCTCTACAATTGATGTATTGAGCACGATTTTAACAGTGGTATTTCTATATTGATCTACAATTTGAGCACTATTTTAACAGTGGTATTTAAATATAGCTCTACAATTGATGAACTAATCTGTATTATAACGGGGATATTTCTATATCACTCTACAATTGATGTATTGAGCACTATTTTAACAGTGGTATTTATATATCACTCTACAATTGATGAATTGAGCACTTTTTTAACAATGGTATTTCTATATCACTCTACAATTGATGAATTGAGCACTATTTTAACAGTGGTATTTCTATATCACTCTATAATTTATATATTGAAAACTATTTTAACAGTGGTATTTCTATATCGCTCTACTGATAATGTATTGAGCACTTCTTTAATAGTGGTATTTCTATATCGCTCTACAATTGATGTATTGAGCACTTCTTTAATAGTGGTATTTCTATATCGCTCTACAATTGATGTATTGAGCACTATTTTAACAGTGGTATTTCTGTACCCTCTACAATTGATGTATTGAGCACTATTTTAACAGTGGTATTTCTGTACCCTCTACAATTGATGTATTGAGCACTATTTTAGCTATGTGAACTCTCAGAAATGTATACAGTCAGTTAACAAACTATAAAGTCTGACCATGTTCAACAGGCCTAAACAGGAGCATGCCGGTCACATCTTAAATAATGGACAATCGATGGTAACTATTTACTATATCACATAGGCCTAGTGTTATTGTCATATGTGATCTGTAACAGGAGATTGTGAGCAGTAATAATAACTATCTAATCCCAGTTTGTTTTCAAGTCATTTTCTATTTGAGTACTTGCAATATTCAATTATCATCATACTAAATACTAAAAGAGATTCATGGACATCAATAATTTATGAAGTTTGTTTGGATACTGTCATGTCAAGTGACATCTGACACTGTATCCGATGGTAACGTATTGGCACTGATGTCAGTCTTGTTTACATTGTCAATAATAATATTATGTTACTATGACAACTAATAAACACCTCATAGATATAAACAAACAATATATTGACAAAGAAAGAATGAATGAATTGTTCTGTTGTAGAAGATTGAGAGAAATGAGTTTTAAATCCAACCCAAAAACTGAGAAATATGAAAGACAGGTTTTTCAATCTTTTTCTTTCTATTACACTTTCCTCATTGATTGCATCATTCCCCCCTTCTCGAATCAATCCCTACTATTACCCCTTTCCAATTCTTGAGCACTACCCCCCTTCCCCTGAAATCTTTAATACTACCCCCATTTCTCATTATATATCTTTATCATTTCTTAAAACTCTAATGTTTTACCTTAAACCTTTCTCATGTTGTAGAAAATAGCCTGACTGAACAGAAAGACTTATTTCTTGAAAATCGTGCAAGAATTTTTTAGTATGCTACTAAGTGCTGTTCTGCAAAAAATTAAACATAACCCCCCAGGTTAAAAATACACTGCTGTTATCTGATATGAATTCTCAAATGTTAACTTATAAATGTTAAAAAAATTTTCAATTCCAATTTTCAGAGCAGGTTTCCTGATCAAAGTTCTTTATCAGAAACCTGCCTCAACATCAGAAAGATGAGCTCTGGTCAATAAATCATTTTTAATTATAAAATATTAATCATCAAAAAGCAATAAATCATCAGCTGGACATTAATTATCATTGTTAATTTACTAATTAGATTATTAACTTTAATTATGTATATATATATATATACTTCATTTGATGATAACAGTTGTTTGTTGTGCTGAAACCTTTATACTTCCCTATTAAAGAAGTGTGTTATACCATAATTTATTCCTGTGTTGATGTTATAGAACTTCAATTAAATTTTCTTAATTTATGACTCTTATGTTAAAGAGACAAGTTGCTACTATTTAATACAATAATATTTTTATATCAGAAATAGGAAATTTTGTAATTAAGTTTATTACATCCATGTGTCCAGTGTTATCTACTTTTGGAACCGAAACTGACAACTTGTCACTTCTGGAGAATGCAATAAATATATATAAATTCCTACTTTGGGCAATTTTTTAAGAATTTTTGTACAATTCTAGTACTTCTGAAGACATTTTACAAGGGAGGCCTCATTTGTACTTCTGCTGAAATAAAACTCCACCAATACTTATGCAAGTCAAATAATCTCTGGCACAACATCAACAATATAATTATTTTCTGATAAATTATACTTTTGAGACCTACACAATTTTCTTTTCTGAATAATCACATGACAAAACTGAGCGGAGATCTTAATACATATACCAAGGTAAAGGCCACCATTTAAATAAAAATACAACAACAAGACATCATGAATAATTTTTCACTTAGTAGTTTTATATTTTCTGGTTTTCTTCTGACAGAATTGTTACAAGAAGATAAATTAAGATATAACATGACTGTTGTCTGAATAACTAGTCTTTATAACAATGGAGATTTCTTTATATTATTACTGACAGCAACATCTATCATTATACACAATCAGGCTTAATGAGGGCAGGGTGTAGCTCAACTAATTAGAGTGTTGAAATCTTGAAGGTTTTATCCAACAAATGATAGGTTTATTGAATTATCATTCACAATCAGACTTACCAAGGACAAGGGGTAGGTTGAGTCAGTGTGTTTACATTTTGATGGTTGCATGTAAATAAGAAATTGAAAAACATATAAGAGTTGCAACCCATCATCAATGTCTAAAAGCTAACAAAATCTACAGGGTACAAATAGCTAGGTCCAATAGCTATCCGGGATCATAGAAGATGACAAAACACATGGGTAAACAGGAAAGATGTCCACAAATTATTGTTAGATTTGAATAGTGTTGAATATGACAAAATCAATGTGATAGAGTCCAATAGCTACCCTGGATCATTACAGATGGAAACAGACATTGGGTATAAAAGTCATGAATCTATACTGTAGGTAAAAGGTAAGAAAGAATGTACTATATGTTACAAGGATAACAACTAAGTTTTCACGATTTAAGATCCTTTTTACCAACTGGTCCTTGGTCAAATTTCTTAGAATTGAACTTTACCGTTTACATGAGGAATGATGAGTGAAAATGAATTTTTCAAGGTAATTGGACTTTCAAATATCGATTGAGATAGGAACCCACAGCCACCATTTGCTCAACATAACCAAGTAAATAATGTCATAATTGTAAAGAACCAACTCTCTAAGCGCTTGTGCTGTAGATATCAAAACGCTAATTTGTAGTCTCCTGCTTACCCAGATCAACACCATCTGTGGAACATTCAAGGTATTTCACACCTCACTTAACCTCAATTCCTTTCATCCCTGGAAATTTTTATCACAAGAAAGACAAATGAAAGGGGATCTAAAAATAATTAGAGCTATTTCCTGAAATACTGCAATTACTTCCCCTTACAACGGATATTATGTAATTGTTTTGTCAATACAATATTTTATAGCCAATTACAATTAATCAAAATAACTGATTTCAATAGAACAATTAAAAAAACAATTAAACCATGGAGTTTTATTTTAATATTTTAAATGTGAATATTTGTCGTACAGGGTTAGGTTGGCTTTTAGTGTCTCAGTCTCAGAAACAGGCAAGTTTTAGCTAAGCTAATCAGTAATAGTGTTAACAGCTCACAGTCACAATTTGAGCCCTCAAATCCATGTGTGTCTAGAATTTTTTGAGTTTGAAAGTATAAATGACTAATACATTCTTGAGACTACATGTATATTAAAGATAAAAGGAAATAGAAAATGAAATGAATAGACTTTTACGTCCTACTCAAATAAAAGAAAAAGCCTTGTATAAAATATAGAAAGTAAAATTCCTAGTCCTATATACAGGCACAGGTTCGCCATTTGTGTGACCAATCATACTGTTGTCTTAGAAACAGGAAATATTTAGCTACGATAATTAGTTCACCATTGAAATTTAAGCTTCCTAATCCACGTATGTCTAGAACTCTTCGAGATTGAAAGTAAAAATAACTTATCATTTCTTGAGATTGTGATAAAAGAAAAATTGCCTAGTAAAAAAATAGAAAGTACAATTCCTAGTTTGAGGTATTTTTGAAGGATTTATGCTCCTTTCATGCATTTCTTATACTTCTGAAGACTATTTAAATATATTCAGCACCCAAATCAACTCTCTAAATTGGCCAACCTGTCTCTTTAAGTGTTTATTTTTTATTATTTAGGCCTGCAAAAATATATATTTAGAAACAGAACCCAGGATAACAGGTTAGTGACTATATAAACATGAAACCTAATTGAGAATTGTTTTAAAACACATGTTATGTTTGGTCTATTAGGTGAGGATGCGTCAATCATTTACAATAACAACTGTTATTATGTTTCAACTGGAATATTTCTCCTAGTATCCAACTTTAACATTACTTAAATGAATATGGTCTGTCAATATTCTTTTATTTACATTCAGTTATCAGAAATGCCCCCCAATAGGTTTATTCTGAACTTGTCCTTTGCTATTTGGCCCCCAATTTATCTCCCTTTGCAGCAACATTCCAGTCTATCATATTCCATCTGCTTCACTACTAAAATGCACACAGGATCGGAAATTCAAATTGGAACATGTATAATTTATTATGTGGACTAATATTATAATGGTGAGGGAAAAGAGGAAAGGCGTGGAGAGAGAGAGGGTCAAATTGGGAGGCGGCATTACGGGAAAGGAACAATGTAGGAAGACACCACAAATACCATATGAAAGAATTGAGAAAGGAGAACTATGAGAATTGGAAGAAGCAGTCCAGTTTTCACTGTATCTCTGGATTAAACAGGTAGACAACTCTAGATCATAAAACAAGATAATAGGATACCTGTTGGTTAATAAAACTAAATAATGTTAACAGAGTAACAGTATTAAAACTTAACGAGGGAATGTTCTGAAACCACACCTAATTTATCTTCTAAATAAAAAACTTCCTTATACTCATCCTCCCAGACAAAATTAAATAGTTTTATATCCTACTACTATACACCTCATTGGTCTACTGAATTTACATCCTATGTTCTGTACCTTACTGGGCTAATGAAATGTAGTTTTATATCCAACTGTTCTACATCTTATTGGACATTTGAAATGACATGTAGTTTTATATCCAACTGTTCTGTACATTATTTGAACTTTTGAAATGAAATATAGTTTTATATCCAACTGTTCTGTATCTTATTGGACTATTGAAATGAAATGTAGTTTTATATCCAACTGTTCAGTATCTTATTGGACTATTGAAATGAAATGTAGTTTTATATCCAACTGTTCTGTATCTTATTGAACTACTGAAATGAAATGTAGTTTTATATCCAACTGTTCTGTATCTTATTGGACTATTGAAATGAAATGTAGTTTTATATCAAACTGTTCTATATCTTATTGGACTATTGAAATGAAATGTAGTTTTATATCCAACTGTTCTATATCTTATTGGACTATTGAAATGAAATAGAGTTTTATATCCTACTGTTCTGTACCTTACTGGGCTAATGAAATGAAATGAAGTTTTATATCCAACTGTTCTGTATCTTATTATGCTAATGAAATGAAATAAAGTTTTATATCCATCTGTTCTATATCTTATTGAACTACTGAAATGAAATGTAGTTTTATATCCAACTGTTCTATATCTTATTGAACTATTTTAATGAAATTTAGTTTTATATCCAACTGTTCTATATCTTATTGAACTACTGAAATGAAATGTAGTTTTATATCCAACTGTTCTATATCTTATTGAACTATTGAAATGAAAGGTAGTTTTATATCCAACTGTTCTGCACCTTATTGAACTATTGAAATGAAATTTAGTTTTATATCCAACTGTTCTATATCTTATTGAACTACTGAAATGAAATTTAGTTTTATATCCAACTGTTCTATATCTTATTGAACTATTGAAATGAAAGGTAGTTTTATATCCAACTGTTCTGTATCTTATTGGACTATTGAAATGAAATGTAGTTTTATATCCAACTGTTCTATATCTTATTGGACTATTGAAATGAAATGTAGTTTTATATCCAACTGTTCTGCACGTTATTGAACCTTTGAAATGAAATAAAGTTTTATATCTGTCTGTTCTGTATCTTATTGGACTATTGAAATGAAATGAAGTTTATATCCAACTGTTCTGTATCTTATTGAACGACTGAAATGAAATGTAGTTTTATATCCAACTGTTCTATATCTTATTGAACTATTGAAATGAAAGGTAGTTTTATATCCAACTGTTCTGTATCTTATTGGACTATTGAAATGAAATGTAGTTTTATATCCAACTGTTCTATATCTTATTGAACTATTGAAATGAAATGTAGTTTTATATCCAACTGTTCTGTACCTTATTGAACTATTGAAATGAAATAGAGTTTTATATCCTACTGTTCTGTACCTTACTGGGCTAATGAAATGAAGTTTTATATCCAACTGTTCTGTATCTTATTGGGCTAATGAAATGAAATAAAGTTTTATATCCAACTGTTCTATATCTTATTGAACTACTGAAATGAAATGTAGTTTTATATCCAACTGTTCTATATCTTATTGAACTATTGAAATGAAATGTAGTTTTATATCCAACTGTTCTATATCGTATTGAACTACTGAAATGAAATGTAGTTTTATATCCAACTGTTCTATATCTTATTGAACTATTGAAATGAAATGTAGTTTTATATCCAACTGTTCTATATCTTATTGAACTATTGAAATGAAATGTAGTTTTATATCCAACTGTTCTGTATCTTATTGGACTATTGAAATGAAATGTAGTTTTATATCCAACTGTTCTATATCTTATTGGACTATTGAAATGAAATGTAGTTTTATATCCAACTGTTCTATATCTTATTGAACTATTGAAATGAAATAGAGTTTTATATCCTACTGTTCTGTACCTTACTGGGCTAATGAAATGAAATGAAGTTTTATATCCAACTGTTCTGTATCTTATTGAACTATTGAAATGAAATGTAGTTTTATATCCAACTGTTCTGCACGTTATTGAACCTTTGAAATGAAATAAAGTTTTATATCTGTCTGTTCTGTACTATTGACCTATATAATTTAATCCTAACGATCTATAACTTATTGGACTAATGAAGTGAAATTTTATTTGAGACAGTGACATGAATATATAAGAAAACAGGTTATATTTCGTTTAAAATGAATCAGACTGCTCAAACTAGATCTAACTATAATACAGTTTGTTTATAAATTCATTTCATCCCAACAGGTGATAAATCAGAAGTCTTCTTTATAAACAAACAATAAACACACTACCCTATACATCTGGTTCAACTTATCAGCCTAATGTCTTATCTAATATTCAAATTTGTCATGTCATATATTGAATATTAGGCAGTTGCTCTCTGAAGCTGAGTCGTTCGGATGGGACAAATAACCAAGGCCTTGTGTGCTACAGGATGTGCACAAGATCCCTCGACTCACAAAAAGAGTAGGCTAATGCTGGCGCCCTGGCAAAATTTTATCCCTTTGCACTGCTTGGTTTTGTCAATCTTCATTAGTCTAGCAGTTGCAAAAGCATAAGGGGTATAACTTAATGATGCCTATCCCACTACCTTACTCTTTACTAAATCCATTTGACCTATTGAACATCAATCTGTGAAGTGGGTATTTGTTTTATTTAAGCTAATCAGTAACAATGATCACAGTTCTCTGTCAAAAGTTGATCCATTGAATTAACATTTCTCCAGAATTATCCTTCTTAGAAAATCAAAATGATGACTCAACATTTCTGCACAATATTTAGAAAAGACATGTTAAGAACTCGATAATGAAAATTTCTAGTTTGAGGTGTTTTATGAAGAAATTAAGCAATATTTGTGCAGTCTAGTATTTCAAAAGACAATTTATATTCAAGAACCAAATCAACCCCCTAAAATGGTGAACCATAACTTTAGATTATTAAGGCAGCAGTCACAAATCGAAACTAGCCTAGACATAAAAACGTTTCAAGGTTAGAGCTCCTTTTTTATGCACATTTACTCAGTACAAAACTCTTACACTGTTCTCAAGTATGTTACAGTATTCATGTAAACTGAAAGTATAAAAGATTAATATTACAAGCCTCAGGGAGACTAACTGTAATTCTAAAGCTTGTCAACTTATAGTGTATTATACTTGTAATGTGGGTCAACTGTATTCTTGTTTCTCTCTTTTCTACCTCATTCATACTCTATTACAGTTGAAATACAGACTTTGACATGTTGATTGAAAGTTAGAAATGTGCAATATCTATTTCTACTTATGCTTATAGTAATACATTACTTGTACAGGTTTGCCTCATTTTTCTATTTTATATATATTATTTGGTGTATTTTTCTAACACACAAAGCATCAATCTTTTTCAATAATTATCCAATCAGACATTTGTGGTTCCAGCAATTCTACTGAAAATAACAGTTTGATAACATAACAGATCAAAATTTTTCTTGTATCACATAGGGCCTGAAAGGTGTGTGATGTCATGAAAAAATTAGAGAGATAGGTAAAACTGGGCTAGCCTACATTCATGCCCTCCTAGAACTTGAAACTACTAAAGCCAATTAAAAATATCACTAGTTTACCAATAAATCTTACTATCAACACCATTTCTTATTTCTAATCAAAATCTACTACTGTAAAACTGTCAGAATCAACTGTTAATAGTCAATCATAGATCCATAACCCTCTAGGGAGTCCACATGGCAGCAGATAATCAAATCAAAATATGACCTAGGGTCAGTATCATGGTCAGAGGTCAATAATGATAAAGGTCAGAGAGGCAACTGAAAGCTGTCAAAACATTTCTGAAAATGTCCATTCCAGAGAGAGTGACCTTCTGGCATAATCTTAGACCTGGTTCAATAATAGGACAAGAAACTGTAATGAGAGTCTGAGACAATCTGAGACAGATCTGGAATTCCCTCTCCCTCAGTCTCTCAACAATTAATATGACTGTTCAGGTTCCGGCACAATTACAGATGGGATTTTCTTCTTCAAACAGATATTTTAAAAGAGATCATACTTGTCTCTAACATGCCAATTATACAAGGCATAAAACAACTCAGTATCACATGTCCTGTATCATTTTATTAGGCAATTTACTGCACTAATTATCATTTAACAACTGGTCCTTTATAATTGTCAATTTGTAGTATGATCAATTTGTACTTGACTTTATGTGTTTATACTTCCTATTTTATTTAATACTAGGTGAAATGGTGCAAAATGTCAAATTAAGGATGTATTATTATATAGTAGAGATCAAGAATAATTTGCCAGACAGGAAGATGGCTTTAAGCTTCATTGTAGACTATAATATGATGTTTATCATGAATAGACTATGGTTTACCAATACATTCAAGCAATGTATATTATTCACTATTCCATATTAAGAGAAGTATCAATGTTTGCCTGTGCATGGATTGACCTCCCAGGCTGTAAGAAAGTCACTTTACTTAGTGAGATATTGTTACTCCTTTCTCAATAAAATTTAAAAAATATTGTTCTGACCTCAACCTTGAAAATGACCTTGAAAACTTTTATATATCAACTTACCTAAAATAGAAAAAATACAAAAAAAATTAAACTAAATTCTTAAATCATTAAATAAATTGAGTATCAATTAAAAAGAAGCTTTGAAAATTTTTCAAGACTTCTCATCGAAAATCTGCATCCGGATCATATGTGGGCAAGATATAGCTCCACTAAATTACTGTGAGAGTTGTTGCTGTGAAGGAAGGGTATGCTCACCCCTCCTGGAAATTAATTGCTTGGCAACAAGGCTTATAAACTTGGCATCTCTGACTGGAAGTTTACAAACTCATACTTATTAATTGGTTTATTCATTTCATGTGCATTTTAAAATAACTAATCTGCACACTTGTATGAAGCTATTTTTATGTTTTATTTCGTAAATGTTTACAATTTCAATAATGTAAGTCCACCCTCCAACCACAACCCCCCTAACTCTGTCTCAATACAAAGATATTCAGCAAGTAATAAGTTATTATAGTTTGATATGAAGAAAAAATTGTTCTCGCCAACAAAATAATATTCTAATGTTCTGAAAGTTGTCAAATTACAGCAAGAAGGATTGTGACACAATGTTGTAGTATAATATGAGAAGATCAATAAAATGATACAGATAGCAATAATCTGATAAATATTCTAGAGAAAATCAGAAAATTACGGGGGAAGTTTAGAAAGAACACAGTGTAATAGACCAAGAGATAGTTGTCATTTTATCACTGAACAATCAGTATTGATTTCCCTTCTTCCCTTGTAATAATCCTTCAAACTTCTTATCAATATTCACATTCTACCAAGATATTCACATCATACCAAGATATTCACATCATACCAAGATATTCACATTATACCAAGATATTCACATTATACCACTAGATATTCACATCATACCAAGATATTCACATTATACCAAGATATTCACATTATACCAAGATATTCACATTATACCAAGATATTCACATTATACCAAGATATTCACATTATACCAAGATGTAAGTATGTTTAGTGGCAATCAAAGATCAAGGTAGTTTGTAGCTTGCAAAATTATAGTACCAATAAGTGGTAAACTAATTATACAGATATACAGAAGTTTATTTCAACACTGCCAATAAGATTTAGTATTATAGAAGGTCAATGATATCTATGAGAGTTGTGGTGTACTCCTGTAGGTACATAGAGCTTGGTGTCAGGGGGACGGTGTGGGGGACAGTTTGAGGGCAGGGGTTTTACTCTCAGGTGCCCTGCCAGACCTCAACATGGTCAAGAGTTACCAGAATGCCTTTAAGTCAAAGTTAATTATTATCGTGTATGGTATTCTCGTTAATTGTTAATCTAATTTGCATATCTAATTAACATATATGAAGCCTAGGGTGAGAATAAAACACTGTGAAATTAACAAGTGACTATGAATAACAATTATTATTTTATGGTTGAGAAGGTTTTGTATATTCAGTTTATTTATCAAAATACAAACCAACTGTTGTCCTTTCTATTTCAGTCTCAGTTTTTGATATTCTAAGAATGCCTGACACTAATTGACTAACCATAAGGGCTAATTTAGGGCGAAAATGAAGAAATTCTAGAGCTTTTTTGGGGACATAATGTAGACATTTGGTGGTTGTCTGAGATCTATACAACTGTAACCAAATTACATCAAGATACTGCTCATATTGGAAAACTTCTTCCTTTCACTTTGGGCAATAATCAGAAATTCTAGAACAATTTATATTGTATATTAATTCATACATAAAAAGTATGTCACTGGTGAATGTTTCTTTCTAGATTGAAAAGGAGTGTTTTGTTAACATGTCACCAAAATTTCATTGACTCTTTGATGTTTGCTAGTTCTAATATGCATTTCTTTGATCATTTGCATGGATTACATTATTAGACAACCCATGAATCACTTCGCAGAAAAACATGAAACATGCAGATGGCATTTTAATCAAATGGACCTCATAAAAATTGACTAGGATTTCACTGTGTTTCAGTAGGACATTTTTGATTAAAAGCATGAAAATAAATCTATTTTAGCCAGGGGCAAGAATTCTATTGTGAATTTTCTTTATTAGTTCTTATTTCTGGAGAATTTTTTTTTAACCCTTGAGGTCTTCCTTCTATCTTTGCCACAGCTCTTACAATCTTTGCCAATACTATAGGGTGATCCCTTACACTATCTAGGTTGGCTATGTAATATATTTTCTATAATCCTTTACATCCTTTAACATGGCTTACAATTATCAATATCAATTACATAACCTCACTGTTATCTAGGTATTATAGCTATTTACACCCTCTAACTTGGCTTACTTTTTGGTTACCAATTACATAACCTTACTGCTATCTTTGGTCTAACTCTTTATCAATTTTCATAATCTGATTACTATTTATGAATGCAGACTAAATTACCATAATGATTGATTCGATATAAATTATATGCTAATGGTATTTAGAAGTTTACAGAAATCAACTTCTATACAATATCTACCAATATAAATCTTCTATTTCTAATACGACATTTTACATATGCTGATAATTATAAGTCACATAGATCCATGCTGGGAGGATAGTCATTTTAATTTTCAAAGTCTGATACTTCTGAATTTCAAGACTAAAATTTTAACATGAACATTTAACATATTAAGATTAGCTCGGATAAACTTCGATTATTTCTGATAACAATTATAAAAAGGTGAACCAGTTCCTATAATATAGAACTATTTAAGTAGACCATGATCTCAAATGACACTGACAATCTGAAACTAGGTCATATTGTATATTTTATATTTCTGTCGTTTTTATGGCCTCACATTGATTATGAGCATTAGTAAAGAGAGTATTTGGTTGCTAGGTAACCTGTGTCATGGCGTCAGCTATGTCGTTGTATTGGTGACATGTTATCCATTGATTTCCAACTGATTATAGATATTTCAAAGGAATTATAGATTCTAATACTGACAACCAATGTTTCTATTCTGTCAATTTGCCAATCTGATTAAAACTAAGCTAGATATTTGGTGGTTGTCTGAGAGCCATACAATTCTAACCAAATAATATCAAGATATGCTCATATTTGAAAACATTTTCCTTTCATGTCACCTGTTCTGATTTAGTTATGATCATAGACTCATTTTCTGATAAATAATTCTTCTGATTTACTGAATGCTTTTCAATGTCAGTCCCTCTGAGCAGGATCACAAACAAAGGGAACAAGGTTGGGAAATCACAAAGTTCTTACAAAGGGATCAAACCCTTGACTCAAAATCTGGGAGACGCATTATGATTGTTCATTATCACAGTTTTTATCTGGGAATCATCAATATATTTCTAAGGTTTCACAGATTTGTCCTATGCTGGGGCCGAACCCTCTAAGGCTTCACATGTCCTATGCTGGGGCCGAACCCTGTAACTTCCAGTTAATGAGCTATGTTAACTCACTGAACCAATACAGTTTCCAGGTTAAGAAGGTAAGATATAGAAACAATAAATAATGAATAAAGACTAGAGTATTGATTAGAATAGAACATAGAAAAATTACCACGGTGATGACAGTTAAAATACTGAGTCATTCCAGGACAAATTTCTTCCCTTATTAATATTTTACTACAATCAAATATAATTGGAAACTTTTTAATTACTGCAGTGTTAGAAAATCAATGATTGAGTCAGGTAAAAATAGACAATGAACTAGGCAAGTTATTGTGATTTTACTGTAATCTGGCTTTATTTTCCTATTATTCCTATCAAATTCTAGCCAATAATCATTTCCTGATTTTTTAAAATGGCACAATTTGTCTGCACCTTTTTCTACAGTTTTGCAATCAGGCAACACTTTAAAAATATCAAGCAACAATTATTTTTAGTACATTAATTAATTTCTATTTCCGACAATCATGCATTTTTGATACACTAATGCCGTGACTATATATTTTGGGGATTTTATAACATAATCATTGTTAGAACCATTTGGCTTGGTAGCGGTTGCTAACCCGAGGGTCCAGGGTTTAATCCCAGCAAAGGCTGTGTGCTACATGCTGTGCAAGTTAAAAATCTGTATTCAGTTGGAAATTGCAAAGGAGTAGACTAATGTTGCTGTCCTGGCAATCGGAGTTCATTTTGACTATAATATAAATCTGAATATTTGATCATGGACTGCCTTGATTAAACCTGTTTTATTTTTTACCTAATAGGCATTGTGAAATCACTGTAACAATTTTTCTGCGTTGTTGTTTAATGTCATTAAGGACAATCTAAATTCAGACTGGAACATATCGTAGCTCATTACCATAATATGCAAATCACCTCATCTCATCAATATTCATACCATCATGATTTACATTCTGTTCAGACACATTCATCTATATAGAATAGAAATAGTGCTGATTTTTCTAAGAATTTTATTGTTTTATACTCTCTCGAGGGCCTTAAAGGGATTGTAAAGAGATTTTCTTAATTTTTAATGTGTATAGGGGACACTCATTGCATCAATTGGCACAATTCCAATTTTCAATCAGACATCTGTGGTTCCTGCAATTCCACTAAAACTAAGTGTTTGGTGACGTCACTAATCACAATATATGCCAGTATCTAATAGAAACTAGACTATATTTGTATCACATAAAAGGCCTTCACTATTAGTTTAAGTGGAGTTGCAGAAGTCTGATCGGAAATTGGAACAGTACAATTGATGATTATTAGTGTCCCCGATCCAATTCACTTACAAAATTTAGATAACCTCTTTACATTCTCTTTAATTTCTATATTTAGCAAGAGAAGAAGTAATTAACATATAGAGAATTTCTTATGAGCCTTTCTTGATTTCAAGTGAACATTTTTAAACTTTGTCATAACTCTACTTTCCATCCATAAAACTACACTGTATTGGTCTTTAACAAGTAATCAGTAACAGAGTTTTAGAATTCTGAAGTAAAAATAGCTTTGAAGCCAGCTTTATTGCTGAACAGGCTGCGTTCCCACTGGCTTTTTTGGCTTTAAAGCTGGCTTTCATTTGGCCAACAATAAATTGCCGAACGCTAAAGGGGAGTTTTCAGTTCCTGAACCATAAGGGTTCGTCAATAAAACCAGTGAAAACACAAAAGCAAGCTTAAGTCTGGCTTTTTGGGTCATTGATAAAGCAGTTAGTATCTTTATAATAATCAGGAAGTAAAGAAAGGTCAGCAGTAGAAACTAGACTGTATTGAACTTTGATACACTATCAGTATCTATATTCAACACTAAAAGACTCCAAGTCTGTAAATGATCAATACAAAGATAGGATTTAGTCTGACGATTCCACTGAGAATAGTAAGTCTACCGCCTACCCAGAATCTCAAATAATTGCAGAATTACGTCAAGTCAGTCGTCTTTTCTCCGATAACATCCTATTTTTAGACCTATCGGAAATTTCACAATAAATTTTACAAAGTGAAATTGGTGTGATATTCCACAGCAGACAATAATAAAATAAGAGATCTTCATGCTATTCTTAGAGGCCAATGAAAGATGGAACTGTGGCTTGCAGTGAAAAATCAGCTACATTTTTCCCCAAAACAGCTGCAATAAGTCTATTTTGTTTAATTTTCTTTAAGTCTAGAGATGGGGCTTCAGATTATTAAACATTCAAAATTTATCAATATCAGCCCCTAAAACATTAGACATCAATATAACTAAACAGGATTATAGAGCTCCCAACCCCTAGATTATGAAAGAAGTGTCTTACTTGCCAAGACAACCTGGCTTAGAGCAACTACCATAAACATTGATATTTTATCTCTATAAAATGCCAATTTCCCAGTATGTTATGTCCATTGTAGGGGTAGGGCTGAATTTGTCAGACTAGGCTTGGTGGTACTGAAAACTATGTCTTCCCCGTCCCTTGTAGGGCTAGATTTGTCAGACTGCGGTCCTTACGCCTATTAATGAACACTAACAGTTGCGAAGTTTTATTAGATGAAGAAGATTTGTGAGGTTGCTATAGATCATTATCAGAGCGGTGACTGCAGAGTGCTGACAAATAATGGGTTTGGTGTAGTGCAAATAGCACCAGTCATGTAAGAACTCAATGGTATGACAAACAATAAATAGAGGCCAGACAAATTTCTGTTTGCCTGTAGAAACACCACTGAAGAAGACCTCATCAATCATCAGGTTATTACGGGTATATCAGTGTTAATATCAGCTTCTAGATCTATTTTTATATCTCTAGGTCTATATATTATCTTTCTCATATCATAACTCTGGTACACTGATATAGATACACTCTCTTAGTCAGTCAGTTTATATTTACTTTATTGTAATGTTCATCATAGCCAACTTTCACAAGCACCAACACTGGTATGAGAATGTTTCTTACCCTGAAGACATCACACACTCCAATTTGTGTAGTGTTGATAATGGCAAGCTTTCACAAGCATGAGGTTAAAAGGTGTCACTAGGACAATGTTAAGAAGCACTGGCCATGACCTGAGAACTGTTCTTACAATGAGGAGAATACAAGCCCAGTTTACTATAGAAATATTAATAGCAACAGGCATATCAGAACTCAATGGTATGAAATTTGAAAAACTGGGGGGAGGGGGGAGCCAAATTTCTGTTTCCCTTGTAGTAAGATCACCGGGTTAAATGTACATTATTACTAAGTTTGATTAAAATCTGTGAAGGGAATTGTAAAATATGCAACCCCACCATCTTCTTCAATTCATACCTTGCCCTAAGCCCCCACCACCACAACCCTTTTACATCCTAGTCCTTCCAACAATCTTGTATTCCCACCCCAGAAAATAAACCAGCGTAACAAGTTAGTGAAATAAACAGGTTAATCTAAAATATAACCTTTGACCTTTTAGATGTTTTGACATTCACGCATTCCATGAATAATACATTGAAATCGACACCCTGATTCTCTTCTACCTTACACTGTTTTAATACTGGGAGATAGGGGAGGGGACAAGGGGAGGGGAGGAGGTGTACTGCAGTGCTGAACACTGTCCTTACTTTCAGCAATGAAACTAGGATATAACTTGCTTGCAGGGAAGGGCTAATGAAGTAATGGAAAGGATGAACAAGATGAAATGCTTAAGTTTATGTCCTACTTGTCTGCAACTAATGGACTAATGAAGACTGACATTACCAAGATGTGTGCAATGAAGAAAAGAGGACCGTGGCATTATCCTACTTTTTTTGCAATTACCACCTATGCCTGCTTCTCATGTCATCGAAATTACCAGCTGGGTGAAGAAATGTGCACTGAATGTTTAAACCTCGACCTTGGTATATTTATAATATATATAAATATCAATAGACTGGTAATAAGTGTATATTATCTATGATATATTAACCAGTTTCCTAGACTGTACTGTGTCATTTAAACACACAATTCATACTTTTGAATCGAGTCTGTAGGGCTTATTTGTGGTTGGTTTCCCTCGGATATTTAATATGTTAATTGTAATAAAATTTATGTTCTGGTTGAAAAATTTAAAATGATGAAATAATTTTGTCAAAAAATAAAATATTAACAAAAAATTCTAAATTTCTTACTTACTCGCTTATTATCAGATCGATCTGAAAATCACAGAATATAAACAGGTTGTCTATACAAATAAAACTATGTCTCCTTTGTTTCTATCCTTTGCAGCCATGCTGATTGCTAACATGTCATAGTTCCAAATTAAAAATCAACAAAATATCATATTTCTGATGTTTATGAAGAAATAAATTATTGACATACTTAGTAATCTATGTTAAAACTAAGACAAAAACTGGTCTAACAGGATATTTTTAAATAAAAGGATTCAGCTTGAAAAAAAAAATATGTCTTAACAAATATTTAAGATGAGAATAAAACTTTCTGTACATCATCAAGCTACTAAGTACCGCCATTATCAATTAAATAAAACAATTAATGAAGTATTTGACAATGTTGCTTAACATATTTACTACAAGGGTAAAAAAACACTGACATATTTACAAAATTAAAAAATCATGTCAGCAAAAAAAAATAACATCTATAAAACGAAAATGACAGAATGAGCCTAGATTTGTCATGTACAATAACATCAGTATTAAAAGTGTAACCAGATTATTAACCAGTAATTCAAGTCTATAAAAACCAGTTTACAGATATCAAAGTACAGTATATATCTCTTCAACCAACTGAGTGAGTACTTGTCCTACTTTAGGAAAAGATAATATCTTTAGATTTTTCAGCTAGACTTCCACCTCCAGTGTCAGTGATGCCCCTGACTAAGTGTTTATGTTATGCCCTGTACATCTTATGGCCTGTACATCTCATGACCCTGTATATGTTATGGCCTGTACATCTCATGGCCTGTATATCTCATGGCCAAGTATATGTTATGGCCTGTACATCTCATGACCCTGTATATGTTATGGCCTGTACATCTCATGGCCCTGTATATCTCATGGCCAAGTATATGTTAAGGCCTGTACATCTCATGGCCCTGTATAGGTTATGGCCTTTACATCTCATGGCCCTGTACATCTCATGGCCCTGTACATCTCATGAACCTGTACATGTCATGGGGCTGTACATCTTATAACCCTGTATATGTTATGCCCTGTACATCTCATTGTCCTGTATATTTTATGCCCTGTACATCTCATGACCTATATGTAATGCCCTGATCTCATGGCTAGTTTATGTAATGCCCTGTCATCTCATGACCCTGTATATGTTATGCCCTGTACATATCATGGTCTCAGTATATGTTATGCCCTGTACATCTCATGGATTCAGTTAATAAAATTATGCCCTGTACATATCATGGTTCAGTATATGTAATGGCCTGTACATCTCATGGCTAGTATATGTATGCCCTGTACATATCAATGCTCAGTATACTTATGCACTGTACATATCATGGTTCAGTATATGTAATGCCCTTACATACATGGCTTAGTATATGTAATGCCCTGTACATATCATGGCCATGTATATGTTATGCCCTGTACATACATGGCTCAGTATATGTTATGCCCTGTACATATCATGGTTCAGTATATGTTATGCCCTGTACATATCATGGTTCAGTATATGTTATGCCCTGTACATCTCATGGTCAGTATATGTAATGCCCTGTACATTCATGTCTCAGTATATGTTAGTGCCCTGTACATATCATGGCTCAGTATATTATGCCTGTACATATCATGGTCAGTATATGTTATGCCCTGTACATTCATGGTTCAGTATATGTAATGCCCTGTACATCTCATGCTAGTATATGTTAGTGCCTTGTACATACCATGGTTAGTATATGTTATGCCCTGTACATATCATGGTCAGTATATGTTATGCCCTGTACATTCATGGCCCTGTATATGTTATGCCCTTACATGACCCTGTATATGTTATGCCCTGTACATCTCATGGCTCTGTATATGTTATGCCCTGTACATCTCATGACCCTGTATATGTTATGCCCTGTACATCTCATGGTCCAGTATATTATGCCTGTACATATCATGGTTCAGTATATGTTATGCCCTGTACATCTCATGGCTCAGTATATGTTATGCCCTGTACATCTCATGGCTCAGTATATGTTATGCCCTGTACATCTCATGGCTCAGTATATGTTATGCCCTGTACATGTTATAGCTCTGTACATATCATATCCCTGTCAATAAAGTAAGAGCTAAACTATCTTTGCTACACTTCAACTAGAAACTACTTAATCATTAAACTAAGGATACAACCTTTCAGAAAATCAAGTTTACTGAATAATCGTATTAAATTATTTCTGGTCCAATAACATTACGACTTGTTTAGACTTAGCAATGAGATGTTAAGGTTTGATAAGATTATGTTAATTCTTAGTAAGATGAGACGTGGATGACTAAATATTTTACTATTTCCAATCTTACACCATCCTAGATTGACTTTCATTCAGGAAACGAGGTAGATTATTAGAGCTATGATAATGGAGAAAGTAATTTAGAAACTTGTTAGTCTCTGAATGAGTAGGTCTATATTTATTATAGAAATGTGACACTAAACTGAAAGTAGAAAACACCCAATAGAAAATAAGTCAATGTAACATTAGACTATTCTATATCTCAACTAGGTCAAGTTAAGAATTTATCTAAGGGTGGATACAATACAATATAGAATAAGAATGGCTCTTTTTTCAATTATATAAACCTGAAAATCTTCTTAACTCATAATAACTTTCTTTTCAATTGGGAGAATATCAACCTCTGGCCCAATATGTCATTTTAACAATGTCAATCTAATACTAACTACAGTGTCTTATACCTTGACTACAATAGCCATCTTCTTTAACATCATATTTAAGCCATTACAAATTTGTTTTTTTTACCTTGACTGTAATAACCACCTTTCTTGTACCATAGAAGTTTTTAAATGAAGCAATTTGTATAGTATGATAGTCAATACATCTAATCAAAACCTTAACAGAAAGTTCCTTTAGCCAATAATACGAATGTGAACAGTATTTCTGTCAAAGACTCTGATTGGCTGTATAGGGTAAGGTACAATCAATCACATTGATTCATGTACAAAATTCAGTGATACAAAAAAGGTGGCTATTGCATTCAAGGTAAAATATGTGATTTGTTATATAGCTTGACATTGTGGAAATGCTATTACATAAACCTTTTTATTATATAAATATCTTATTTCAAATTAACTTTCTTTATATTCACCATTGTCTACTTAAAACATCCTATATGAAACTAAGACAAGTTTCTAACATGCTTCGTAGGTCTCTTTGATAACATAAAAATATATATATACATATCACATTGTCTTCTATTGAATAACTGTACCCTAATAATATAAAGTCTATAGTGCAGTAAAGAGTACTCCTTTTGTGAAAAAAACTCTCTTCATATGCAATAATGTAAAATAAGAAGGCTTTTACAGTACAAAACTTGACATAAAAATCTCAAATTTTTTCAAATATTGGCCATAAATATCCTGATTAAAAAAAAGAAAATATTCGAGTTTAAACGTGAAAATTTTGAGTTTATCAATCAATGAACTAATTCTTAAATGTTGTATATATACAGCTGTTCTGGTAAAATTTCCCTTATTGGATAAAGCATGGTATTGTCTGTATTCATTTCATCATTTCATTTCCAGCTCTATTTTCTCCAATGTACATATAAACTCTTCCAGGGGTCTTAAATCAAATCTTTCAATACAATTAAGGGTCCTATTCTTAATACAGAAGTTTATTGAGCCCAACTAGTTGTTGGAATTTAGTAATTGTTATGTTGAACATTTTTATTGTTTATTTTGTATCATTTATTTTCATTTAGTTATTCAAATAAATGGCAGTATCACACTCAATCTGGTTCTGATTTGTTTTGGGGGGGGGGGGGGGAAGGAGGATAAACACAAAATGATTTTAGTGTTCCAGTCATCTGATTGGACATAATTTAAATTAAATTGTCTTATTCAATCGAATAAAAACATATCTTAGAATTTGAATTTCATCTTTGTTAACTCTTCAAGAAATAAGGCTCTCTAGCAGTTCATCTTTCAATCAATATATGACGATTACCCTAGACAGGTGGGCCAATATAGAAGTTCTATTTCCATTCATAACCTCACACATTGACTTAGTTATAACATTTCACATTCAATTGATATAGTCCCTATAGAATCATTGAGGTTAACAAAATAGGTCATATTCAGGTGAAAAAATAAACCTGATTGTCCCCGCCAACAATGGTCAAATTGTCCAGATTGAAAGAGAGTTTCCTGCTGTATTTGTACATCTCTGTGATAATGATAGGAATTGTTCACTATTATAGCAAATGTTCACAGTCAAACAGAGCAAAATTACAAGTCACTTCATAAAATAGTCAATTTATAAAGACATTACTCGATCAGACTTCAGAAAGAAATTCCACAATGTAAAACAGAAGCTATAACTGTCTTTGATACATATACAGAAATAAATCTTTTATATCTATTTGAAATTTGTACAAGAAAGCAAAATTGCCCATTATATTCATAGCTATATATTTCTTTATAAAAGTTTAGGGTGTTATAATAGATAGCCTAGTCCTCTATAGAAGCACTGGCCCAGGTCACCTACACAGTATATAACAGCAAGGTAATATTTCTTCGATTATTTTGAAGACTATAATAGGTGATAATCAGGTATGAAATACACGAATAGACAGGTAAATACAGAGAGGTAGATAACATCATTCCCCAAAATTTTTCCTTACATGCTCAGGTTTGTACTTGTAGGCCCTAAAGACAGGACAACCTACAGTTCATACAGAAAATAGAGTGGACTTATGTCTATGTCTTTGCACAATTTTCCTCACTGCACATGGCATGGCATCTGCCCATTTTTATTATCCAAACAGAAGCAGAAATGGGACACAAAGCTCAATTCTATTTCATTTCATTTATTTGAAAAATAATAATGAAGTGTTGCTTCTTTGTTGTATTTTTTTATTGTTGTATTTCTATTGATCAGTCTGAATGGCATATTGTCCTCGTAAAAACCTTATCAATATTCCTGTATAACACAGTGTTTATAGTTCAATACAGTTCAATAGACTGTCGTAATGGCGTCTGTGGTGCTATCAATTAATCATGTACATGGCCCAGAATTCTGGTTTGTCAATCGAAGATCATTTCCTTATTCCATCTTCCAACAGTCTATTGTCTTTAAATCAACAAAGAGCAATATTCTACGCGGAGGTTATAAATAGTAACATTGATGCCCATATATAGATTATAGTAAAATGAAGGAGGTATTATTGACTAGGTTACCACGGTAACGGTAATAGTAAAGTTTACAGGTCGTTAAGGAACTCTGATTGATCTATTTATCACCAGGATTACTCTTTTATTGTGTTATACATGACTGGGTTCATTAGGAAACTGATATTTCATTAAGCACCTTATTTTGAAATGTTCAACATTAGTGTAAATTGATCAATAATTAAGAACAAATAAGCATACAAAATTTCGCTCAAATCTGATACATTTTGGTTGTTAATAAATGCAAAGGACCTGTTATTCATGTAAATGTATAAACAAAAGGTGAAAATACTTGAACATTAAATGTAAAAGAACTGTTATAATCAATGTAATTTACAGGCAAGATGACGACACATGTGATAGGGGTGAAAGGTTAAATGTGTTTTGTAACCTTATTATCATGTACTTATTTAATAATAACTTCTTGTGTTCTGATTAGAAAAAAAGTTATCATGATTTGTCATTTTATTTCCATTTGACTTTGCTTCCAATTTCTAACCTTTACAATAACTCAAGCTAGTGCTTTCAATGACATTCATCTCGGTTGGTTGGTTGGTAAATGACGAGTTAACCTTCGCTTCCAGCAATTGCTGATATTGCAAACTAGGTAGGCTTAGTTGTTAGCATTCATCTCAATATATGTGCACTTAAATAAGCAAAGAGACTTTGTGACACTCATAGTCTAAAAAAATCTTTTAGAAAAATTATCTGCCAAAAAAACTTCTGAAACAGGTTCGAAGTTGACAATCCTTAAAACCCACAACTAACATTTCACTTAAATGAACATGCATACAGAATTTTAAGAGATTAGAAAGATAATACGAACTTAAACAAATATTGAGCGACGCATAATAATATTCCTCGAAAACACTGATAACTTTTAATACATTGTTCAATAGTTATTTAATCCACTTTAATATGCAGTAATATGCTTACTCCTCCAGACACCTGATATCACTTTGTATTACAAAGTACTTCTATAGATCATAGATTGGTAAGTAATGATGGGTTTGTCCACTCGATTGCTTGAATTCACTTCTGCAACTCTTCTTGACACCTGATATCACTTCTTATTTAAAAATATGTCTATAGATCATAGATTTGGAAGTGATGAGGGTTTTGGATATCACTTTTTATTATGAAAAACTTCCTTATGACTGATATACTTCCTCTTTGTAAAAGTTCATTAGCTACTTCCAATGTTCAGGTTCTTAGTACAGTATATCATTTGAAACATCCTCAAAGGGTAATGATGAAGGTTTTGTCCACTCTTCTAGACATCTGCATATCACTTCTTATTACAAAATACTTCCTTAGATTTTAGGTAAGTTATTGATGACAGGTTTGCTCTCTTGATTTTCGAAGACAAAATAGTTAAATTGCTTGAATTCACCTCGGCAACAATATTTTTTCATATATATAAATTATGGTTTCAGAAACAAGCTTTACTTTTAGTCTGTTACCAAATTATATACAATTTATAGCAATACTATTTTCAACCTATTTATAATCACTTAAGTGGGAAATATTGATGTATCTTTGAACTGACCTACTTTACATAATTTGTCTAGTCTCCTATTTATGCAATAATTTTCATTATTGATTTTAGGTAATAGAGCATGTGTATTGTTTTTTATTCATGTTTACAAATTCAGTTGTCTGTAAATGAACTAAATCAATGATCAATCAAAATAAAGTGACTGTAATATTGGTTTGCTGGCTTTAAGGTTGCGTGTTTCATTTGAATTACATGAAACGGGGCAATAATTAACACACAAACAATCGTTTCGATCGCGTATCTGTTACGAGGTGCTGCAAACATGAGACAATCCGATATTCATGACCTAAATAAGTACAAATTTACGATATCACGGATATCTCTAATGATTTCAGAAAAATATAAAAGTTTTGATTTAAATGGGTGCAGCCATTTTTAATCTATTTATCGTGAGATAGGTTATGCATCAAAGCTGGCCCTTAATTCAAGGCCTGATGGAAGAGGTTGTGTTGGATGTCTCATCTAATTACCACTCCACACAAACAGGTTTGTTTATTTGGCTGATATGTTTCTATATAGCCAATACAGCAAGCTTGTTAATTCAATAAGAATTTTATTGGGATTCATCTCATAAATATTAAAACATTTACACCTCTCATGTTTGCATTAATTCATACATGTTTGTAGGTAGGAAATGAAAAAATACACGAAATATGTAGGCAGTTCAGTCAAAGGCCACAAGGGTTGGTCCATTATTTAGAAAAGTACACAGTCTATAAAATACATAGATATAACGCACCCTGCATTCTTAACATTTTTCAGGCCAAATTTCACCTTAAAACTGTGACAATAACTGATACACCTGTTTACAAAAACACACCAAATAAACTTATTATTGTGATCTAGTGGATTCTGTGTTTGTTTTTGTAATTTGGACTGATGTAACAAATAAGTTGACTTTGATCTGATCTTGGTATGTCTTGCTTAAATTTTTGCGTTGGTTTGTCAACAAGGCAATCATTTCAGAGAGTTTACATATCTAATTATGCTAATTTAGTCATAAAGGCTTGTCAACAATGCATCCCTTTCAGAGAGTCCACATAGCTAATAAGGTTTGTGTGGCATTTAAACTTGTGAATAGTGCATCCCTTTCAAACAGTTTAGATATCTACTAAAATGCTAATTTGGCCCAACTTGCTAATTATGCTTAGATTTGGTATTCAGGCCTGTCAACATGACATCCATTTAAGAGATATTACATATCTTACAACGGTTATTTGGTCATTAGGCTTGTGAACTCAGCATCCATTTTAAGAACCACAGCTAATATATATTTCATTAGCACTCTGGTGAATCCACAATGCAAACTTTTCCCAAATATCTATAAATACTTCCTGTGCCCAAGTTCAGGAGTTATGATAAAGCCATTATGGTGATAACCAGGAGGCCACATTGTTATACTTCTATATATCTGTATAATGGTAGCTGTATAAAAATAACAGTTGAAGTGTGAACTATGATTCAAAGTTATTTAGATGTCCTCTGAGTGGTGACAATACTATGAATAATTTTTCACTACGCATTTATAACATAAAATATTATCCTTTTTCTATTTATAACTTGGTTTTATTTCAACACAATTCGATGTATTTCACAGTCAACATCCTACAATATCCTAGTTTTAGATCAAGACAAGGTTCTATTATACCCCTTTCAGGATATATGTTCTATTAACCCCCTTCCCCTTAAAAAAACTTACTACTAATGGTTCTCCCCATTCCCTTTCCCCTTAGCCTTACTAAATGATGATTTTCTCTTAGGCTGTCCCTGCAACCCTTTTAAAGTCAGAGAACATAAAGACCAAAACTTCCAAAAACATTCATGCTTAACTATAAAGCACCACATTACCCCCCAGAAACTGTAAATTCTCCTTAGTCAGGGATAATGACTGCCTGGTTAAAACCCATGCTACAACAGACATATCCCACAGACCTTATTTCTTCTTTCAATATTTTGTTACAGTACAATTTTACACATGAGGGCAAAAGGTTTATAACTTTCATGGTTCATTGAGTATATGAACTATATTGTGACATTTAATATTGCCTTGATTTGGTTTAGGTTGTAGCTATCAATACAGGCTTGTTAACTCTCTATGGTAAAATTCAGGGAGTCCACAATCTAAATACAATACCATTTTATTTATCAGTTGCTTGTTTTGGGTGTACAAGTATATTTTCATCATTTTTATATTTGAAGACTGCTAAATCCAACCATGTTCTTTTTACAACTAAAAAGCTTTTATGTTTTGATTCAACACATTCAGTTTGCTTTTTTTTTATGAGCTTGTTAACTCCTGATTTACAAGCATAGACCTATTTTATTCTATAATAGCCTAGTGTTATGAATATATCTGTCTATTTATGCACTTTGGTCACATTAACTCATTTCCCATTTCACCAACCCACACATATTCAAATAACTTTATCTCTTTATCTTCATTATTTCCTCAAACCAAATTTCAATAAATATACCAAATAAATATACACTATCACTGTATGAGACCTCAACAGACTTATTTAATGGCCTACCAAACAACTTTATTTATTAATATTTTGGTTTTGATTTTCTGAAAGGGATACTGAGCTTACAAGCCCTAAATACACAATATTTGCACTATCTGAAAGGGATACCACATGTGACCTCTCTAAAAAGGCTACCAGACCCATAATCTACTGAAAAGGACACAGAGTTTGCATGGCATTGAGTGTTATGGAGAAGTGGGCATGCTCTATTTAGAATTGGTAAACCTTAACTTTTTGGCTTCCAAATAATTCAATATAACATTCCACAATCCTAATTATTTAAATTATTTCATATATTGTCCTGACATTCCTAGTTGGCCAATTTTACACCAAGTTTTCCTATTGACATTATAAATTCACGTAATTTTTAAAGCTTTTGTTTCCTCAATATAGATCAACCCACATAACTTATATTTATATCAAGTTGTTATGACTTTAGTAACAAAAATGTCCTGTTTGTATGGTTTGAATTTAATTTCCTTATTTCTTATGCTATAGAGATTCATACTAGCCACCCTTGTCACCATCAGAATGAAATTCGTACTTCTAGTTCGCATGCAATTAATTGAAATTAAGCCTCATCAGAATTAGATGGAATATTTAGACTATAGATATACAGCAAAAGAAAGTATTTGGATTTCTGTAAAGATTATGTTAAACAAACTAGTCTATAGAATTGTAATAATAGAACATGTTTTTTACAAAAGAGTTTTTTAAGCTTTTTTATGTGTATCACAAACGTATGTCTTTTCCTTTTGGTTCACATATCATCTCATTAAAGGTTAGGGTTTGCTGTTTATTATCAATGGTTAATTTTTGATTGATTGATTTGAGGTAAATAGTCCTTAGTAGAACTAGAAATTCATGAAAATCGCATAAAACCAATAAGGTGAGAAGATTCTCACTGTCTTGAATTGTCTATATGATGAAGAGTCTCAAAGCATCATTTTTTAACTTTTAATCAAGGATAATTCTTGTCAAGCTGTGAACACTATTACTGATTAACTTACTAAATATCTGTTTTTTTTAAGATTAAAGTATGATTGGTCAAAACTTTAAACAGGTGTAGATGGTATGGCTGACCATTGGTCATCTGGTTCTTCTTGAATTACAAGAACCAGACAGGAACTATTAATGCTAAAAAAACATGCTATTTTAGTCTCTGATAACGAATACTACGAAATTTCTTTTGATTCCCTATTACATAAATAGAGTCTACACTATTGAGGCAACATGCTTGGTTAGTTCATGCAACTGGTCCAATATCAAGATTATCAAGCCTAACAATTTAACTTAAAAAACTTGTTAGTTGGGCTGTTTTCATACAGAAAAACAAATATATAACTGTCAACAAGAAAATGTATATTTTTTAACTTTTACCTGTATCAGGCACACTTACAGCATTTATTAGTTACCATCTTAGTACAATTCCCCAAAACTAAGTGTTTTAAATTGTCACTAATTGTAAAGGGCCTTATGTGATAAAGCATAATTTGACATCAAACACAGAAGTCTGATTGAAAGTAGGAATGGTATAAATTTTCATAGTGCTCTCTACAAATGAAATTAGAAAACCTCTTACAATCCCTTTAATTTCTATGCTTGGACCAATAAGATCATAGGTCTTCTAATTCACCTTATATATGAAAGTTGTGTTTTACAGTAATAATATTGTTCTTTGAGCATTGTAAAGAGGTGGTGTTAGGGAAAAAGACTGTGTTATCAAGCATTTCCTTTCTTTAAGGAAGAACCAATAGCGCTCAATCACTATAGAGTCAGACTTGAGTTCTTACTGTCAATCAAGTTGTAATAGTAATGTAGTGGATCTTTCAATTCATATAAAGAGAAATCAGAGAAATGTGTTTTCCAGTAAATTGTGGTTGAACAGTAAGTCCAGAGTCATAATAGAGTGTAAATAAAACATGATGTTTGTAATTGACAAGTCTGGAACAAATTCCTCAGAGACCAGGAACTAACAGTGAATATACCAATACAGTGAGAAAAATAAACACAGAAGATGTCCGACTGATCCTTTAGTTTTCTACCAATTACTGATTCAATTATCAAACACATGTTAACTCTTAAACTTCATAAGACAACCTAGAGGGTGTAAGTACAGGTGATGACCACAAATTGGGATCAACAATCATACAATATCTTTCATAGAAACTCAATAAATGGAATAAAATGACTGGAGATTTATATCCTACTTTTCTGCACCTTCTAGGCTTATGAAAGAAAGTCAATAAGCCAAGCTCTTGTTATATAATAATAATCTTATTGCATAAGTTACACCACAAGAAAGTGGTCAAAGCAATACAAGAAAACAAACAATCTAGACACACTGATGTGAATAAAGACAAAAATACAGAAGTTACCTAGCTGTTTATAAATATTCAATAAAGTCAGCCCTAAGCCAACCTGGAGGGTGTAAACAGGAAAATAAATCAAATGTGATATACAGCCTAAAAATTGAAACCAAAAAGGTAACATTAGTAGCCTATGCTGCTACATATTTAAACAGATTGTAAAGACTTAATTGCAAAGGACCTAATGAGAGTGACATTATCAAGGACTTTGGTGCATATCAGTCTCAGCATCCCCGGACACAAATCTAACATGTAGAAAACCTCTTTACAATCCCTGTCAGTGTCATTAACAGAAGTATGTTTCTATAGAACATGTGTCCTAACAAATTATAGATAATAACAACTATGTTACACAGTGTATAACATATAAACTGGTCATTATATCTATTATATAACTACTGTACCATAATATAATAATATAGACTGCCTTAACAATTAATAATCTGTATAATATAATTAAAGGGATAATAGGCGTTAGAACGAACATAACATTTTAAGTTCACTCAAATTTGGACAATAACAGTATATATCCGTCAGTGGACTTACCTATACATCAAAATCCCTCTAAAATCCGATAAATCCCCAAAATAAAGTAGTTAATCATAAAACGCTTGAGCCATCCATCAAGCGATTTTTAAATCGTGTAAATATAAAGGGAAGTAACTCTAACATGTGAGTTTTCACGCGTCCTTGACCCCTACTGTTGAATTCCACAATGATGTTTTAGCGTTGATTTACCAGACGCTTTTATTCTCAAACTGAATGGAATCGTCGCTGGCTCACTTTTTTTTTTAAATATTCCGAATATATTTTTATTGTGGCTTTTTAAAATTTGGTAAAGTGTGGGATGCATACTTATTTAACTAATAGTCAATATGAAACACAAATATAAGCCGTAGGACGAGTGTATTCTAATGCCTATTATCCCTTTAAGCTGGACAGGAAAATTGTGAATTAATGTACTGAACATATTATTTACTATACAAAGTTATATACACAAGAGCCATATTGAACTTTGGGGGGGGGGACCATTAAACCAAGAGCCCTTTGACTTTCTTGGAATACCATTTTAAACTTTCTTCCAGTTTAATCTTTCTGTTATAAGCGGGACCATTTGACCAAATTTGTGGGCCTTAATGTACCAATTGTTGCTTAGTTCATAATGGACAAAAGTATCAATGAGTGGTTTTGGCCTTATGTCAGTTATTTGAAAGTATCAAACATATTTCAAGCCTTTACTCAGAGGAATTATGTCTATTTTAATAATGTACTCCCACACCAAATATATTAAAGAAAGACAGACCCCCCCCCACCCCTCTCCTTTTTTGATTTTTACACTTTATATTAAGGGTACTTCATAATGTTACATTTAATTGATTTTTCTTTCCATATATTCACGATAATGGCTTTAAGGACAATTAAACAATGTATACTAAAGTCATGTGACAATAATTAAATATAATTCATGTTTTGGAAAGGCTGATGAATATCAACAATATTCATAAGATATATCGAAGTTAGAATCTACAGTATATGTTCACTTTTAATATTGAGTTCAATCAAAATTGTAGAGCAATATATAACAATATTAAAACAATGCTCAATACATCATTTGTAAAGTGATATAGAAATACCATTGTTAAAATAGTACTCAATATATCAATTGAAGATCAATATAGAAATACCACTGTTAAAGTATTGCTCAATACATCAATTGTAGAGCAATATAGAAATACCACTATTAAAGTAGTGCTCAATACATCAATTGTAGAAATACCACTGTTAAAGTAGTGCTCAATACATCAATTGTAGAAATACCACTTTTAAAATAGTGCTCAATACATCAATTGTAAAGTGATAAAGAAATACCACTGCACTGTTTAATACTACTGCACTGTTAACCTAAGACTTCAATACATCAATATAGAGAGATATAGCATATGCTATTAAAACTGACATGCAGAAAAGTTTTATGATTCATGTGTTTTGTATGCAATTTTGTAAGATATAAATAGTGAAAGCTTATTTATAAACTTGTTGAAAAATACTTTATTGAATTTCATTTGAGGACTAATATTAACTATGAAATATAGGACTTGTATATGAATGATGTCATTCAAAGCCTTGCCAATAATTCAATATGTATGCACATGTGTTTCACATCAGCATAGAAATAATTTATCATTTATACAGCTGTTAGTAGGCAATGAATACATACAGGGATTTCCCTCTGTTGAATATCCACCCTTTATTTTCATCCTAATGATTTTCACCCAAGTGGTTTCCTCCCCTCAAAATCCTATTATGAAACTGTTGATCTAAGATCACCTTTGAGGCGTACGTGATGTCTCCATTAGACTGAACAAAATACCACTAGATAGTGCATGCCCCAATTGAAACCCTCACCAAATACATACATTCAAATGAAATGAATGGAGTTTCAGGTCCTACACTTCTGCACCTCATGCCTACTTCAAACATGAGCAGAAGTTTGTAGGCCTATGGCTACACAGACAAAGCAAATTTTAATATCATCCTTCCAGGATCAGATTAAAAAATAATCAATGCATATGTGTCACACATTGGTGTTGAAATTACAAACAATGTGCCACAATGTGATACTCTAGAGTTGCCTTGAAAGCTGTTCACCTATTGTAACATAACTGCAATACACTTCTATTGAAGATTGCCAAGATGTATTAACAATGGTGAAGTTTATTCAATATATAATCCTGCACACTGGCAAAAAGTTCTTTAGTGCATATAGGGCAATTGGAATTCTGTACGAATAAAATATCCCAAGGTGTATTAGTACAGCGATTAGGCTACAGTAGATCTAAGCGTATGGGTATACCGTATACGGTCTTCCCGGACAAAGCACAACCACTCGTTCATTGCTATAAAAATAACTCAGCTCTACTCACCCAAAATAAAAAGTTGAAGGCAAACATCAAATATTTGATACAAGTATGACAACTTCCCAAAGCCATTTTTATCCGTTAGATAGTACTCCAAATTTCACAGAAAACACGAAACTAGATCAACCTTTCAAGCTATTTTACTCCGATCACAGGGCGCAACTCGACTCCTAATCCACAACAGCAACAGGCGGTTTATGGCTTTCTTAACACTCCTTCGACTACTAGATCGCGACAAACCGGAAATTACGTCACTAATATAGCAGACGACTCTAGTTCAACAGGTTGCATAAATCCTGATATACAAGAACAGTGGAATGTTGGACAAATTCAGTGCTTTGGTCAGATAAGTTAAATAATTATCAAACGATTGGAATTCAAATGCTAGATAAAAGAAAGGAAGATTAAAACGAGGCCAGGAGACGCGCGTGCTTCAGGTAACTATCAAATAGTCGTCTGCTTCAAAACAAGATGGCGGGCAAACAAAGGCGGGATCAAACTTGACTGTGAATTTCAACTCGGTGGGAATTCCCACCTGAAGCATAAGAAGGCAATTACTGCCTTTAACCACGCCCATCGCTTTGTGTTCTTTGATAATCTGAGAAGAAAGACATGAAAACGTTTGACCATTGTGTTGCATCGTCTTAAAAGGCTGATTGACCCGTCATTAAAGAATTAATTTCCCAGTTATATCTTTAATATCTTTATGATGCGTCAAAAGATTTGTTAAGCACGTAAGACGTTGCGTAAGGTATTGTACTATGCTTTATGGCTATTCATACTCATTGAGATAAAGAAGGAAACGAAAAACCAAATAAGTTTTACATCGTCATGCCTACTTTTTTGCACCTAATGATGTGAAGATGGCTTCTCCAGAAATAAACTTTGGTAGACTTGGGCAAATATTGTATGGGATATCAAATTCTTAAGAAACCAAATACGCAATTAGAAAACATCGAAATTAATTCAGGCCTAAAATATTTAAGTAGAACAGAAATATGCTGGCCTTACTAATTTGAAATGCCAGTCTCGAGAGAAAGAGTGACCACTAGCTGTCCAACATTCCTGCCAGACATCGTATTTACTCCTCTAGATGATAAGTTAATTCTTTTAAATCAGCTGGAGGACCTCTTTTCAGAATTAAAATTTAACTTCAAATTCAAATTGAATCCCGAGACCAGTGGATTCGTGTGGACCATTTCTGGTTTCGATCGTAGAGAACTGTCAATGTACTGGCTAGCAAGTGGTAGATACGAAACCTCATCTTTTATTGTATGGTTGCAGTGGCGGCACCAGCTTTTGGGACAGAGGGTACACATAGTGGGCAGATTGAGGTGGTAGGGGGAGGGGGCAATTGTCGATGCGGAATTCAAATACAGCTCCCCTATGGAGGCATCTGAAATGTTGCGACCTATATACACCCTTACCCTTCTGTATTTCCAACCAAGCTTCTGTTCTGTACCCCAACTGGCACCGCCACAGTTCAAGCGACTAAAAACTCATTGATTCTGAACTAGAACCTATTACCAACGGCTCATTAAGATACCAGCTTGAAGGTGATAAACTTTAGATAAACCTCTAGTCTAATATCTTCACATCAAATACAAGGCCACGATTGTAACAACTTCTTGAAGACCCTATCATGTGGCGGCTCTAGTGGCATAAAATTTTTAACAAATTTAAATATATGATTTTTATAAATTTTGGGTTTTAAAAAATTACGATATTCCTTGGGAGAGAAAAAAGAAGCCGGTGAAAGCCTATGTCACTTCTTCAGATCTACAGTAAGTTGTCACCTCATTCAGTCTTATCTGCCCCTATTTGTGTGTACTCCTAGCATCGGAGGGTGGCGTCGCCACTGTTCATATCTCAAGTATCTTTTTTTTTTATCTTAAATGCTCTAAATGGCCGTGGCGGAAATCGTTTGATATTTTATATATCTTACAATCATCTAGAGTGTTACGTCTTATCTGCTGAACTTTTTGCGATATTGGATATCATTACTATGTGAGGCAGAGAAATGAACCATCAAGATGTTGGGCTCTATTTGATGAAGGATATAAGAATAAAGAATAAAGCTTGTACACCCCGAATACTGCATCTCGGTAATTCATAATATACGGGGGTTTACTCTCTGATATGCATTCTTAAGACATGCTGGAATATCAATATTGAGCTACATGATAAAATGGAATACTAAAAAGGTTTTTTTACAATCCACTGTTCTGTACCTTTTGGGCTATTAAATAAATATAATATATAATTTTACTGTTACGCATGTAATTGGACTATTAAATAAACTAGGGTTTTATAATGTTATCCAATGGTACACAGCTCGATAAAATAATTGTTGTCTGGAAAAGAAGATGAATGAAAGAGTTACGTTCCATCGAAAGTTTTAGATGTGGTCTGAAAATTTAATTTGGTTTACCTCCCTTTATCAAAATTATAGAAAGCTAACATACGTCAGATAGGTCTTTTGAATCCGACTCCCAGTTTTGGGGTTTTTAAGGTATGAAGGAAATGGAAAGAAATGAATTTAAGCCCCTTCTTTTTATCCACCTAATTGAATTATTGAAGATGGATAATGCCATTCATTGAACAATATGAAAGCTTGCCACAACTTCAACATTCGCCCACACAGTCGCGATTTTACTCGCCCCACCTCCAGTTCCCACTAAAATAGAGACTGTTCCTGCTTTATACAGATTTTAAGAGATTCTGTTACTTTATGACACCAGCTAAGCTCCCTGATGAGAATTCACTCATATTGACCTTTCTTGAGAACTGAAATTTTATGTTCATGCTAAGACCTATTATCCGTTTAAAAGGTATTATCTATTGATGGTAAATAGATCTAAAACAATTGGTTAGTATATACTATCAGGGTGAAATCTTTTGATCTGATCTTCACAATAGTAAATACAATATAGACCAGGGAACTCTTGACTTTGATTTTAAATCTTTATGATGGTCATTGGTGTGCTATTTTCCTAGCCTGTTGTTGTTTTCAGCGAATGTGTATAGATAGGTGCATGTAGGTTTGCACATCGTGTTTCTAACATTAACCTTAAGATAATAATTCGCCATTTGTATGATCGATCATACTTAACAAAAACAAAATAATAAGAATGGAGTTTTACGTCCTACTCTTTTGTACCATGTGATCTGAGACGGACAAAGTACATTTCAGTTAGTGTTTCTGGAATCCACAGACTGTAAAAAAAAACTGATCTAAACGATTGTTCCTCTAACATTACCTATATAATAGGTAATATAACTATATCATATAAAAGGCGTGTATTTGTTTCCGTAAAGCATGGAACACAACATATGTAAAATATATTTATTATAAAAAAAACGTTACATATAATTGGAAATCGGCGCCCCTGAAAGAGGCCAAATACTTTTCTCAACCTGTTGCGCTCGATTGAATGCCTGAGACGGAGATTGTGGTAAAGTCGTCATTTCACTGATTCCGATTGGCTCCATTATACCAACGTGGTTCTTTTTTCCCAGAGAACTGGCATTGGTAATGGCGTATCGGTTGCTACGGTAACAGTTCATGGTCGACATGCAAAACACTTCTTTACAACCACGCCGGAAGTTGGAATTGTAACATAGATAAATTAACGGTTTGCCAACACCGTTACTCAATACTAACAGCGCAACAAACACAAATATTGTCGGATCGGTGAAAGCATTTTGATCGAAACAAAACCACAACTGGACGATATAAAAGGGCAGATAACTGAGTATAGACGTATATGAAACTATAATTAACATTTTCACCATTTTAACTTTCGTTCTAGGAACAGGGTTGGTGGTTCTTTGCACTGGTCGAGGACCTATCCCCGTTCTCCAGATGTGTTTAAAAACTCGGGTATAACCTATCGCCATGATCAGTAACGGAATTACAAACTGACAAATCACAATACACAGTGTATAAACTATTCCCGGCCATTCCGTAACCGGAATATAGGTTGGACACACTTTAGTGTTATTTCGGGATGGCGAGTCGGTCACCTCAAAGAAATAAATGTTAAAGCAGCACAATATTGCCGCAAACGACCAACTGAATGCTATAAGTTTTTTGGCAGTTCCTCTTGTCACTTTAAAACTGAGGGGATAAATGATGGTATAAAACCGGTCTATACAAATGGACACCATGACAAAAATATTGGCACAAGGCACAAGATACTGAATAAAACGGACGAATTTACACAGAAGTGGACCAGCTACCCACTTGTTAGTGGTGATCCGAGTTGCTATTAAAGGCACACAGATTACGACTGCAGTTAGATCAGCACAGGCTAGCGACACAATAAAATAATTCGTCGTAGACTGCATTCGTCGGCTTCGATGTATGACGACACAGACAAGGATATTACCGAGAACTGCTAATATCCAGAGTATGATTAACGTTATAATCTCCAGCACGATTTGTCCGACTAAACGATCCTGATCCAATCCGACCACAGATTGATCCGGTTCGAGTACAGGGGTTATTGATGTTGTGTTGGGAACTTCCGACATTTTCTAATTTTGTCTGTTTCGTCATCGTTTCAGTACCACTTCATCATCATTACTGACTGAAACGTCATTATGAAACGTCATCATCTGGTAAACTGAAATATAAAGGTACATGTTAATGAATTAATTATTATAATTATAAAAAACAGATGTCTTACTAATTAGTTCAGCACGACCGATTTGATGCCTCGGGACCAACATGGTTGAAAACCCTGCTGCTAAGTCGGTTAAGCTGCTTAACTCTGCCTTCAATGACTTCCGTCATGTTAATGAGATAAAATATTTTTAAATTTAGACTGAAATAAAGAAAGGCCAACATTTTGTTTTGCAATTATTAATTTTTGGATACGGCTAAAATAAAATCTTTATTCACAACATAAAGACAAACACCCTTTAAATTGTTGATAGGGTTGTTTATTATGTAATAATCTGTTATTACACAACGTTTCGACAAGATACATTAATTGTTGAAGACTTGCTTTATATATGTAACTATCTGTTTTATATAACACAACGTTTCGACAAGATACTTTAATTGTTGTAGACTTGCTTTATATATGTAACAATCTGTTTTATATAACACAACGTTTCGACAAGATACTTTAATTGTTGAAGACTTGCTTTATATATGTAACAATCTGTTTTATATAACACAACGTTTCGACAAGATACTTTAATTGTTGTAGACTTGCTTTATATATGTAACAATCTGTTTTATATAACACAACGTTTCGACAAGATACTTTTAATTGTTGTAGACTTGCTTTATATATGTAACTATCTGTTTTATATAACACAACGTTTCGACAAGATACTTTAATTGTTGTAGACTTGCTTTATATATGTAACTATCTGTTTTATATAACACAACGTTTCGACAAGATACTTTAATTGTTGTAGACTTGCTTTATATATGTAACAATCTGTTTTATATAACACAACGTTTCGACAAGATACTTTAATTGTTGTAGACTTGCTTTATATATGTAACAATCTGTTTTATATAACACAACGTTTCGACAAGATACTTTAATTGTTGTAGACTTGCTTTATATATGTAACAATCTGTTTTATATAACACAACGTTTCGACAAGATACTTTTATTGTTGAAGACTTGCTTTATATTGTAACAATCTGTTTTATATAAACAAGTTTCGACAAAATACATTAATTATTGTATACTTGCTAAGTAACTATTTGTTTTATATGAAACAATGTTTCGACAAGATACATTAATTTTTTGGATACTTGCTGTGTATATGTAACAATCTGTTTTATATGAAACAATGTTTCGACAAGATACATTAATTGTTGTTTACTTGCTAGATATATGTAACAATCTATGTTATATGAAACAATGTTTCGAAAAGATACATTAATTTTTTGGATACTTGCTGTGTATATGTAACAGTCTGTTTTATATGAAACAATGTTTCGACAGATACATTAATTATTGATACTTGCTAAGTAACTATTTGTTTTATATGAAACAATGTTTCGACAAGATACATTAATTGTTGAATACTTGCTATGTATATGTAACAATTTGTTTTATACGAAACAATGTTTCGACAAGATACATTTATTGTTGTATACATACTGTATATATGAAACAATCTGTTTCAATGAAATATATAATAGAATAATGAATATTACATAATTTAGTATAAAAATCCTGACACGCTCTTTGAAATCATTAGATAGAAACCGAGATCAAATTACTGACTAAGAGTATATTACATAAATAATAAAATACGAAGTCGCTAATTTACATTTAGAAATACAATATCCATTACACGAGTATTAAAAAATCGGTAATATCTACATTTGTTCGAGTTCTGTGAAAAAATCTAGGCGAGACAAGTCATGTTTATCACTGACTTGACTTTAAAATAGAAATACAAAGTAATTAAACCGTTAAATGACATACCTTTAGAAAATAAATGATAAAATTGGTGACAGGCTTGCCCCAACTGGAGTAGGCTACTTGTGCTAATGATATAAAAAAAGAAGACGAGCCAGGTTGATACGAGATCAAGTCAACCCTGGAGTTGAAGCAGTCTGACTATGATTAATAGAAATCCATATATCAATCTCTGGTCCATATTGATCCAACCGTTAATGTAACTAATTATTATATTATTCAATAAATAAGCCACTTTCTATGTTTGATCAGTTACCATGGGAACGTTTTTTTTTTCATTATAAGTCAGCCATATAAAAAAATATAGAAAGTGAGTTTTTAAAAATGCTACGATTTGGCTAGTTGTTAAACATTTGCATCTTTTTTGTTTCATCAAAAGATTATCAGAAAATTAATCGTAGCAGCAATGGAATGTTATTTATAAGTATATACTACGATCTGGTTTCAGAAGAAAGTGTCCTTTTATGATGCAAACAATTTTTTTTATACAATTTTCGTTGTAAGTTCGTTACAGTTTGTTTATCTCTACAATATTCTGTCTTCGATATTTTCACTCAGGTCCTTTTTCAACGGAATATAATGTGTTTTTACATATTAAATCGCCTAAGTGTTTATACCTAATATGAAAGCGTTATAATTTGTCCTGAGCGCAACAATGTAAATTAGCCTGACATTGTATCGATTGTTGATAACACGTGAATGGGCTGTTATAGACTGGTAATTACTGGGTATTTAAACCAGGTGATAAACTGTTCATCCTGAACTACCTAAACGACACAATTTCTTGAACCAATTCAATATTAAATTGCGAAGCCTTTCTCTTTCCATGGGAATAAATATTCAATCCTTAAGCAGTAAGAACTGCCCTTTAAAAGTAGAATCTTATATTAAAAAACTGGGTAAGATTAATACCCCAGGTTGAAGAACTTTCCGGAAGGTTAGTAATGAATTTAATTAACCTTCAACATCAAAGAAAATTGACTCCATAGGTAAAAGGTTAATAATGGTTAAGATCGCTTGATTCCAGTACTTTCCATGAGACTTGATTAATGGTTTTTGTGTCTGCTTTCGTGTGATGAGAATATGGCCTTAAACTGGCTGCAGATTGGAAGGTTTCTTGTGACATTTTGAGTAAGGGGTGATAAGCAAAGAAACCATGGTGATCCTGATAACGATTGATATTATTGGTAATTTGATAAGACTCTGTTTTAGTTCACACAGTTATTGAGAAATTAAACAGAAATAATCCCGTCTTTTCTTCGCTTTCTTCCCTTTATTTCATTCGCTTTTTTTTTGTTTTCTCGTCTGTTCACCTTATATCCCACCTTCTCGCCTTTACCTTGCTCTCTTTTCTTACTTTTCTCGCCTTTTCACCTTATTCCCGACATTTCGGTCATTCTTCTTCTTCCCAATTACTTCTCTACTTCTCATGTCATACATTCAAACTTTCATTCAACATCAGGTGCAATCAGGTGAATGCTTATTATTGTTTGATTACTATTATATAATATAATAATATTATATTTAAGGGTGGTAACTGTTGCATAGAAACATTGGTCATCATCTAACACTAATGATATAGATTGTGGTTCACTGGTGTACTATTGCTTGTTTATAAAAACACCAAACATCACTTTACTATGGTTATATTCGTAACTGTGGTCAACTAGTGTTATATTGTCGGTTTTACAAACACTAGACATCACCTAACTCTGGGTTATATTCTAGAGAGTGGTCCACTTGTGTTATATTGTCTGTTTATACAAACACCAGACATCACCTAACTCTGGGTTATATTCTAGAGAGTGGTCCACTTGTGTTATATTGTCTGTTTATACAAACACCAGACATCACCTAACTCTGGGAAATATTCTAGAGGGTGGCCCACTGGTGTGCTATTGTTTATTGAAAGAAACACCAGGCATCACCTAACTCTGGGTTACATTCTAGAGGGTGGCCCACTGTTATCCTATTGTCGGTTATACCAGGCATCACATTACTCCAGGTTATACAATAAAGTGACCCACTGGTGTTCTATAGTCGGTTTTATCACATCAGAACATTGTCGTAATTGTCGAAAATGAAACGTAGTTTAAGTCCTACTCCTCTGCACCTTATAGGCTAATGAACAACACCATGCAGGGTGGGATAAAAGTCTTTTGTCCATCAGCGACATTCAGCCTTGCGACCTACATCACTGACAAGGGGAAACCGGGCTGAAATATCCGAAAGTTGATCTCGACCTTTGCTAGATTGAACCATGGACCTTCAGGATAGCCAGCAAGCGTCTAACTAACTAAGCCACCGCGGTTCTAGAGAACATTGTCGTAAGTGTTCATAAGAGTACAAAGATGTAGGTCACAATTCCATTTTAGATTCAATCTTATCTTTGATTTAAACCATGGTAGCTTCGACGAACTTACCTTGAGATAAACGAAGTTTTTGTAATAAACAAATATAAATATTCAACTAGATTAGAGACATAATATAATGCTGTAAACACTTACGGGTTCTTAAAACGCCATAAAAAGAAAATGAATTGACATTAAAAAACAAGGATTCACTCAGCTCACTTTAAAGACATTTCATATTATGCTGGTCGCCTACCTGTAGGATTTCTACAGATAAACCCCTCGTATACCAGGCGAATATTATATAAAACAAGGAAACCGTGGTTATGAAAACAAGTATTTCTGAAATTACCTACCGTCATAGCTTATTATCCTGACAATAACAGCACAAGGATCTAACTGTGTATTATCTGATATGAAAAGTTAAATCAATATCCATAACGACCTACCTATCCTCCCTAATACACTCTGATCAATAGGCTCGTCCTCTATTTATTACAGGTAGACAAGCTGTTTGTGACGGTATCAATGCTGTCAGCGACTGAAAACGAGGAAGAGAAATCTAGAGTATCGGAGTAAGGTAACGGAAGATACACGATGAGATGAAATGGGGGTTTAACTCTAATTTTCTGATCCTCATTTGACAAATAAAATCATACAATGTGAAAATTGCGCCAGGACAATCACGTCTTTGAAATTTTTTTGTGAGATATTTCATTCCAGTTAATTAAGAAAGAAAGGAACAAGGATATCAAGGTTTACAAGGATCATTTCTACCAGCCTTAGTCAAACCCCTTTGCATTGATCTCCCCTGGATTATTCGTACCCATTAACATCTGGGTCGACTGGAATTATGAGTGAAGGTTTATTCAAGGTCGAACGAGAGATCGGAACCTACAGTCACCATCTGCTCGACGTAAGCAAGCACATGACGTCATAAAAAAGCCACTGAACCGACTGTAGTATAGAACCTCCAGCAATATCAGATTATGATCTTGTAAAAGGCAATAACCTGTTCCACCCACCATCAAGTATATGTATCAATCATTATAATGATTGTCAGTATGCTTCATTAACCGATATTAACAGTATAATATATATATCAAAGATAAGCCTATAAGACAATTAAAGGTGCGTTGACGATATTTCCAACATTTATCAATTTTTATATCTTGTGACTGAAATTTTCGTATTGGGTGATATAGAAGATAATCTCCTATAAAAGTACTAGCCAAGGTCACAAGAAGAGAACATATAATCAGTTATCAATTAGAGTAAAAAAAAACTGAAATTGTACTGGCATGTACTTTTCTGCTTAAAACATACTTATACATACAGAATAAAATTATACATACTTATACATAAAAAATAAAATTATACATACTTATACATAAAGAATTAGATTATACATACTTATACACGAAGAATTAAATTATCATACTAATACATAAAGAATAAAATTATACATACTTATACATAAAGAATAAAATTATACATACTTATACATAAAGAATAAAATTATACATACTTATACATAAAGAATAAAATTATACATACTTATACAAAAGAATAAAAATTATACATACTTATACATAAAGAATAAAATTATACATACTTATACATAAAGAATAAATTATACATACTAATACATAAAAAAATAAAATTATACATACTTATACATAAAGAATAAAATTATACATACTTATACATAAAGAATTAAATTATACATACTTATACATAAAGAATAAAATTATACATACTTATACATAAAGAATAAAATTATACATACTTATACATAAAGAATATAATTATACATACTATACATAAAGAATAAAATTATACATACTTATACATAAAGAATAAAAATTATAACATACTTATACATAAAGAATAAAATTATACATACTTATACATAAAGAATAAAATTATACATACTTATACATAAAGAATAAAATTATACATACTTATACATAAAGAATAAAATTATACATACTTATACATAAAGAATAAAATTATACATACTTATACATAAAGAATTAAATTATACATACTTATACATAAAGAATAAAATTATACATACTTATACATAAAGACTGGAATTATACCATACCTACATAATTATTATGTTGTACAAATGTTAGGGATCAACACCTTTATTCAACCAAACAGTGAAATGGTCTTTAATTTTTGATTAAGATGTATTTTTCTCGATTCAACGTTTTTAAATAATAAAAGCAATCATTAATCGACCTTGAATGTTTGATAAAGGTTGTACCATTGTAGTTTTACGAATGTTACAAATGTATTTAATATTAATATATATTTTTCTATATATATATATATATAAAAGATTGAACAAAAACACTAATGAAGAGAATAGCATAATAAAATTATTTTTATTCCAAAATTTAGTTTAAAAGATCTAAATATACTTCTTGTTTTTGTATTTTCAGGTATCCTGTGCCACTAAGGATTAGAAAACTGTCAAAACAAACAACAAAATAAAAATCGAATAACTCTAATAATGTCTAGTTGCTAAACACAACATGTTACCATAGTAACGTGATTGTATATAGGTAGATTAAATACTATCTTTTTACGTATATAAACAGGCTTTAACAGTGGTGTTTGTTGGAAATAATAAGCAAAGGGGCTGATTTCCAGGGGAGTGTACACAAGAAACCTGGTACTATGTTAATTGATAGGAAATTTGACAGTGCAGACATAAAAGTATATGGAATATTCTCAGTTTAAAGCTTTATTAATGAAGGGAGCCACGTTGAGCTTAGTGAGATAGATTCTTGCTCGCTTACATGAAGGTTCAGAGTTCGATCCAGGCCAATATCTTCGAATTTGTCAGTCGGAGTAGCTGGACTTAACTGACTACGCTTAGACTAATGCTGCTGACTTTGTGAAATTTCCCGCACATTTCAAGGCGTTGTCCGTTTTCATCAGTAGCTCATTAAATGCAGAAAAGTAGTACGTAAAATTTTTCAAAAATTTCAAAAATGAAAATAGCGATAATGTACGATGCCTCTTTAAGTATGTATTTGGTCTTTTTGGTCCAAACGGTCTATGGTGGAAGTTAGTATATATTTTTTTTAAACAATATTTATTCATAAATTACAAGTTATAAATACATATATAAGGGTTATGGTTACTTCTAGTATATAATATCATTATAATGAATTTCGGAAGTTAAAAGTCTCGCCCACGAAGTCACAACGGAATTCACTATTCATTCAGCGAAAACTTCCAATATTGCCGACTGATTTGGCCCATGCCATCGTCTCATTCGGTTACTGTTCAGCTACTTCCGTTAAATTTCGTAACTCCAGTTTAGCCTCTCACTTGAATGTAGTAGGGATTTGCTTCAAAGTTTGCTGATTCGTTGAATACCTTATAATTGACTGATTATCCTTTCGGGGTAAGAATCCGTTCGTTATTAATAGAATAATGTGGGATAACTCATTCGTCTAACATTACTTAATATAGGACTCGGACCACAAAAACATTTTATGCTAATAATTGGAATTTAATCCGAGCTATTTTTAGAAACCCCCTTTCTCCCTTCCTTTTGGGGTTTTTGCATGTCCATTTTTGACTAATTTTTGGTCTAGATTTGGAATTTGATGTCTGAAACTGCATTTTCTTTCAGAATTTCTGAGATAATGAGAAATTTTATTGACGGAAGGTTATATCTAAAAATTGTGGTTTTGTGCGCAGTAGCCAGATCCCTTATTTTTTATTATCTGCTAACCACCTTCTACATCCCCTAGAGACGAGCATTGGTAATAAGCAGGAGGGCGGTTACAGTGGCAACAATTGAAAGAACATTTATTTCCATTTCTTCGCCACTTAAGCGAAAACATGTTTTCTTGGTATTTCGGCCATTTTGTACTATCACATGAGCAATATATCACGTGAAAAAATAACGTAGTTAAAGTAGGTCCAGAGAATTTCTATTCTAGTTTTTTAACCTATGTATGTCTCCCAGGAACACGACTAACTTCTATTTACACTATTCTGATTTTCTAGTCTTTGTGAAGGTTATGTATATCTTCAATATACATCTTCCGCACCTTTCCTAATATCTGACTGCTGAAAGCGCAACAGAGGTGTGTACATAGATCGAATTTACACCATTCTGACATACTAACATAACTATGTGTACAAGCCAAATAGTTTCGTTAGAATCGAAGAAATTACAGGTAACAGGTGGCTGTAGTCTTAGTTTATCTGTGTATACAGAGTTATCGGCCTTTATTTGATAAAACGCTCATATTAAAACACAATGAGTTGCATATTATGACTTCATCTCTTCTCTCAGCCTGGGATATTATAGTACTTCCTGAGTTGGGGGTTATCAAAGCAAATGTTAAAAATATTTGGGAGTATATGAACATCTTCTTGAACAACGCCAACAATTGGGTGTGATTTGATGATTATAAAAGCAATTCTATGGTATTTACTATGTGGACCCTCTGAAAGATATGTCTCGATGACAAAATCCAGGAGGTAGACCAATAGTACAATGAGTTGAAATGAGTCCAATAGCCATGATGGAATAACAATAAAAATAAACTCTTTTTCTGTATGGGACAGAATTCAATACACAAGGACATGGTCCTGTCTAACATTCAGCCCATAGGGGCATACATAAACTATGTATTATTCATGGATCAGATTTGGTTCAAGACACAAGGAGATTGCTCTGTCCAACAATCAAGATTTATTCAAGAATATCAACAATAAGCATTTCATGTAAGACCCGTTTCCTGAATACAATAACGAATTAGAACATGTAGTAGTAAAACAATATAACAGTTTCTTTTGAAACGTTTTGACCAAGTCAAGGGCAGTAACTTAAAATCTGTTCATCCAAAAATCGTCAATAAGGAACTTGTCCGAGACCTCATTAATATAATAATCACAGAAAATTTCATTTAAATGTAAAAAAAAAGAATAATAATTGGTAGGCTAATCTTATTTCAATTAGATTACTATACGTTAGACGTTTAATAATATTTTCCTACCAGGACCGCAGTGATACAACATACAATAGGCATACAGATAGCCGGAAGCGGATATCTTTAGAGCGCTGAAGTATTATTATCATATAACAGTTCGTGATGATACCAGGAAAATTGGCTTGATTAACTTTTGCTTAGCCTTTATGATGGTTTGTTTTAGTTTGAGTCCCTTTAGGCTCTTGTCTTCAGAAGTTCCATACACGACTTGGATCGGAATCTTAAGTTACAGACCACAAATGGTAGTTCAAAATGGTCAATAACCAGACCAGAATGTTCCGTAACAATACGTATTATACACGTTATACGAGGAGACTAAAAGAAGATGGGGCACATGATTAGTATGTCAGAGGGTGAATTACCAAACGTTTGGTCACTGCTTATAAAATATATCAAATTTTTAGTAATGTTCTTGTCCGTTGTAGATCAGATCCCCTGAAGCAATTGTATCTGGTATTTGAATCATCTGTTTATGTTGTAAATCTTTCAAGAAGTACCGGTAGTAATTCTATTAATATATTTTTCAACGAAGATTCTATATAAGTTAATTTATTTTTTACAGAAACCCATGTTATAGTCTATATTTGTGATATGGGCCGGGTTATCTACTAATATCACCTAATACAAGATCCTCTTGTGGTTTTAGAAGCTCACTGTAGGTTAGAAATAGCCTTTCGAGATCGGGCAAGGCAATTAAAATTCAACATAAGCCGACGTTTGTAGAAATTATCAAGTAGGAGGAATATTCCATAAAGACTAATTTCGGTTTCCATAAATCTTGAAATTTTCAAAAGCTGTGACAGTGAGTGTTGCTGGAACCCACATAAAACGACAAGAGAAACATAATTTATTGTTCTTTATTGTTCCACATACGTACAATAGATTTATGGTAGGTGGCAAATGCCATACGCCCGCTGTTGAAGCGGCAAGTAGTCATTTTCGCGTTTAAAAAGAGTATGCCGAAATAAATAAGTGCCTGGAGTTGAACCTATGTCTATTAGACCTTTGCCTAATTGGCCAGAAGTGTGTAAAGGACCATGTAAAATTCACTGGTGCTTTAACATATATCTGTATCTTAAAGAAATAATATGTTGAACCATATCACTTGAAAGGGTCTGTTCGTATGAAGGAAAAGTCCTGTGGATACCTTCTTGAAAACCATGAACAAATGGAAGTTGTAGTTATTAGCATTTATTAAGATGGCCAATCTGGAACATTATCTCGGTGGTCTTGAAATTGGCTATTGAATCCGATTCGATGTAAACTTGCATCCGTTTCGTCAGGGGTAACATTAGCTTAAGTAAAAGTAAAGCTCTCGTATGTTCAAAATGGAGTTTTACGCCCTACAAATATGCACCTTATGGGCAAATGAGAACGTGCAGTGTGCAATGGATGAAATTTTACCTACTCTTTTTGCGCTTTCCAACTGTCGATGGATCTTTAATCAACAGAACACATGGTCTCGTTTATTGTCCCATCCGAACGACGAGACACTTTTTCTATGTCAGTTCCTCTGACGTACATAACTGACAAGGGGAAACCGGACTGAAAAATCCGAAATTTCATCTCGACCTTAAATGGGATTGAACCCTGGACCTTCAGACTGAGCCGCCGTATTAGTATTGCATCAAGTATTCCTTTAGCAGTAATTCATATCGGATATCAAATATAATCCCCAAGAAGCGATAAGTTTAACAATAGAGGATTTAAATATCTGATCAAGAAGAGAACAAGTGACAGACGGATCATGATAAAACAAACTCTCATGCTAATAATAAGACGGAATTATTCGATACTAAGATGGACTCATCGGATTATCTTGAAATCAAGGCAAATGAGCTTTTCGACGCAACCATGTTAAAAATATTCTCAAAATATGATTCTTTTATCTTCGAAGTCTTTGAAATATAAATCGGTAAATCATGAGAGACACGGATCATTATATTGTTCAGAAATTTCAACTAATTTTTTTTCTCATTCAAGAAATTTTCTAACCAGATCCATAACAAACCTCAATTCTTACTATAATTCCAGAAACTTAAAGGAATTGCCAATAAAATGAAATGAAAGGAGTTTTACGTCCTGCTTCTGCACCTACTGGGGTAATGAAAGAGAAATATAACGGAATTTTAAAGAGGATTTCTATATTTTTACGATTATCCGGGACACTGATAGTATCAATTTGCACATTTCCAATTTTTCAAAAGTCTCTGGTTCCTGTATTGCTAGCGACTAGTGACGTCATCGAATAATTAGATTTTGTGGAATTGCAAGAACCACAGAGGTCTGAATAAAAATTTAATGTGTTTGATGAGGTCACTATTCGCCAGCAGTGTCCTCGACACATAAGTAAAAACTTGAAGTCTCTTCACAGTCTATTTGATTTAGGCAGATGTAAATCTGCCCTGACTAATTATACCATGTAAGATACGGATTACCCTAATGGACGTGGATATTCACAGGTCGGTGAGTGTTAATCTATGTTCCTGTTGCAAAAAAAAAAAACCCAACCAAAAACAACATTTCCGTCTTTAGTAATTAGTACTAATTAATTTATTTATCCGTTTCATTCATTCATTCAAATATGATTCTTTCCAACAACTGTTTATTCCTTAATAACTTTGTGTGGTACGAATGTTAGTAATTGACGGAACAAAATACTCAGTCAATGGTCGGTTTGTGAATGATTACTAAAAGACCCTTTTCAACACTATCAATAGATCCAATAGGTTCAAACTAATAAAGTGATAAATATATTATAGAGTCCTCGCAGAATTTCAAAAGAAAGTAACATTAACCGATAATGGACCATTAGCAGAAGAAAGAAAATCACCAATTAATAATTAACAGAACAGACGTCAAGATTAAAAGACTGTCACGCAGCGAAATGACGGCTGCGCAGTAAATACTTAATATTGACATCTGGGTCTTAAAATAAAAAAAATAAAAATAAATCACACGATAACGTGCAAACAGAAGGTCAATGGTCTGGAGAAAAAGAGTGAATGAAGCTAGGTTCGGGACTAACCTGTATTCCGAGGCTGCTCTTTCCAGTACGGAACTTGCCAATTCTTTATGAAATCGACCAGACAGAGCTCGAAATAGAGGATGTCGACCTCTCAATAGCCGATAAATATTTTCTTAAATAATCTACGATGAATTACCAGTCCATATATCAGATAAACATTTCTTAAAAGCTTTGAATAGAAACGACGAAGGACACTTGAGTGGCGATTGAAAAGGTTTTTGCCGGATATTCCAACAGATTGGACGGTCGATTGTTATTGTAAGATGATGGCGGTAAAAGGATCAATGGTTTAATATAACTGGAGTTTTCTTTCTTTGATTATTATGTGCACTGTTACACTCACGACCAATTTGATTTTTATGAATCAGGTACCGTAAATCTATAAGGAATGTGGTGACAGAGGAGAGGTCAAATAGCACTATAATTAAGAACCCTCGACCATTAACCCTTGCCCTAAACCTAACCCTCAAATTTGTATTATGCAGCATATCCGTTATACTGACACATTGGTTCTATGACGCAATGGTTTGCACTCTGGACTTTGAATCCAACGATCCTAGTTCGGGTCTCGGTAGAATCTTACTCTTTTTTTAGAAAAGAGTATTTCGTGGCTTCCGTTAAATTATCTGTTAAATAATAAGTTGCTAATTGGTCCCCTGTTTTAAAACGACGCCCCTGTAGCAATAAAGAACAAACTTACTAAGCTACGGTGAACCCGGAATTTCCCGGAGACGTTACGAATGTAATAATAAACGATAACGATGAAATGATTCGGTTATAAAAAAATAAACCAATCAGTGACGAGATCTTATAACATCTTAATAAACACTTCACAACCATAATCTAGTCTAATGTCGTAAAATGTTAAAATAACTCAATAGGTTTTCACGGAACTTGGACAATCTGTCCTCTAATACTTCAGGAACTCTTGTACTGTAGTGAATATAGCACTAGGATATCACTAGATGTATTACTAAACAAAAGGTTATCGTTGGTTATAGCTTTAACCCACAGGCATCCGTTTCATTTAATTTAGTAACCCGGATATAAATTTTATGTTAGCCTACTCTTCCGAAACTAGGTTTTTAAAAAGCCTGTGAATGTACGATGTCGAAATAATTATGTTTTGGACGCCATATAGCCTTACTGTTGTTAGGTAGCGTCACGTAAACATTTGAAAAATGTTATATACGTCATCAGTCAAAAAACGCCAATTAGAAGATAAACACTTTCTGTTTTAGATTTAGAGGGGGTTTATTCGATATTTAACCATGCTTGAATCATTAGATCCCGAGACCGCTTGCGGTCGAGGGTCTCTAATGGTATATTCAAGCATGGTTAAACATCGAATAAACCCCCTCTAAATCTACAACAGAAAGTCGTTTATCGGAATTGTACCACAAATTGTGATGATTTTGGTCCCGGACTCTTTTTTTATGGATAATTTAGGGCTATTCGGTTTTTATGACGTTAGGTGCAGTATGACGCACATAACAACAAACTGCACGTGCGCTATCGAATGAAAAAGAAGACATCCTTTTTATCATTAACATTAACAAGATTTGTAACTAGTTCGCTGAAATTAATACGCCAAATTGCAAAGACATGATGTCAAATTGCTATTAAACCCCATGTATTTCGACCAAACAGAACTCAGAATTTTTGTTATTTGTGGTACAATTTGTGGCCATATAACCTTACTGTTGTTAGGTAGCGTCACGTAAACATTTGAAAAATGTTATATACGTCATCAGTCAAAAATCCCAATGAGTAGTAAGGAGTGTGATAAAAATATATATTACATTAATATATTGTGTATATGTATTAAGTGTATTATTTAAAAAAAAAGTCTAGACTTTCAGATGGGACAAAATCACGTATGCACTTTAAAGACACTGAAACATTTCGAAATCGAAAATACCACTGTCTTGGCAAGTTTTTAATTAATTATCACTGTTATGTGTTGCCTGTCTTGATTAGCTCAATTTAATGCAGAAATGTAGGACACCTAATTAAATTCGTTTGATTTTTATTATTATTTGCAATACCCTAGTTACTGGTTATCACAGTTACACCCACAGTTAGACGCCACGGCGAGTATGGACCGTGATATTTCATAATAAGCTAGGATAGGCGTTAAATGATAAGACAGGCCTTCGCCCATTCCAGAAATACATGTAACTTACTATCTGAAATATTTCCTCGACCACAAATGAGGGACCAGTTTCATAAACAGTTATCTGAGAGAATATTATGAAGATATTTAAATCTAAATCAATAGTCACTCGACAATCCTCGGCTTTTTGCGTAACGCTGAATAGCCTTGCGTAAGTCTCATCTATACGGAAGCATGGAGGGGACATTTGAAAAAAATATATAAATCGTGGCCACGACTTAGTATCTCGTGGCCACGACTTAAGTATCTCGTGGCCACGACTTAGATAACTGGTGACCACGAGATATTTATAAGCGGAAAATACATGATTATTGTGTTGTATATGAAATATAATACATATCAGATTATTTCATTGCTTCCAGTATCAGGAAACCTAAGAGTCGCAATTTTGAAGTTGGTGTTTTTGCCTCGTGATACTAAGTCGTGGCAACACAAAAATAAGTCGTGGCCACGAGATATTTAAGTCGTGGCCACGAGATACTAAGTCGTGTCCACGAGATGCTAAACTGGGGCCACGAGATACTAGGTCGTGGCCACGAGATACTAAGTCGTGGCCACAAGTTAAATATTTTTTTTTCTTATGTCCCCTCCATGCTTCCGTACATCTAGGTCGTTTGATGAATACTATTTACTGTGTAATCGAAAATGCATTTGTACCGTAAACATATGTTGCATTACGGAGTGTGTCGGAAACTACGTATGGTTCTAGTTTAAACAATATCTATTTCAGTAGAGTTATGCATAATATGTACATTTACAAATAACAAAGTATAGCCAATCCAGAAACAGGCCGGGCTTATTTTATTCCGTCTGGCTGTATTTTATATACAAACATTAAGCAAATATACATGAAATAATACATTAAAATATGAAACATATAATATAGATGATGAAAGTATGTACAATGATTACGTATGGTTCTACACGGAAATAATCATGCTATTTTACAGTCTAATTAAAATATAGCCCTAACTTTCGTTCGTATTTTTTTTTTGTTTCGCTTCGAATGTTTTTATTAGCTATTGGCTTTGTACGTAACCACACTAAGGAAATTTAGCCTATATCTGAATTTTTATTTGCACAAGAAATATTTCCAATTTTTAGGAGCTACTAGTGAATCAAGGTTTTAACAGTTATACCAACCCCCCCTCCCTCTTTTACTGAATGGTCAATTACTTGAATTGATTTTAAATAACTCAAATAGCCTATTATTTGATTACCGCCATCGGAGTACTCCAACATTCAGGGTAATCCGACATAAGTTTTTTTTTTTACCCCAATTAATTTCCTGTTTAAAATAGTTTAATGAACAGGTATTTCGACACCTATTCGAAACTACTTAGGCTAAATTTTCCCATATTTCTACCGTAGTTGTATATTAGTATTACTAATACTAGGAAATATAATGCAGTTTTTGTTTCCTTCAATAAACATAATGCGCATTTTTCAAAAATAAATCACAATTTCTCCGAAATTTCAGATTATGTTGCGTAATAGGTAGGTATAGATAGTATGAGAGAAGAATGTATACCGCACCTTAAAATAGTTAACAATAAATTAAGACCAGTCGGAAGTGACCATTTCCGTCAGTACAATTATTACTATTGCATCGATTTGCTGATAATGAAATTTTTAGACGGTGTTAAAAAGGTTATGTAAATACTTTTCTCCCCTCCTTTCTGGGAGAACGATATAAACCCAATGCGCAGGCGTCGTATTCCTTATTCTTAATAAATTCTGACGTCGTAGTTTTTAAAACTCCAGAATCAAAAACGTCGTGCTTGTCATCGCGCGCAGTTCACGTGCCACCAAGGTATTGACAGAGTCTTTAATAAGGAAACAAGACTATCAGGAATTGAAATCAAAGAGTTGGACAAGGGAAAAGTTATATTCTATTCTCAGTAGTTAGGAATTGAACACAGCGAATATAATTAGTTAATTGGAATATAGAATAAGACAAGACAATACTGATTAAAAACTTAACAATAGACTACAGTCGGGATTATACAGGTAATGTTAATAACTTTTTCATGTATTTTATTTTTATATTTTACATTATATTTCATTTTTTTACACCTTAAATTTCTCATTGTTTCCCTCCAAAAGAAACCAAGAGTTTGATTGAAAATCATACGAATTTTCTCTAGAAAGTTCCAATTTCATTTTCGGACAGAATCCTTTGTTTGGTGGATCGGGTGGGAAAATATTGGATTGCAGCGCATGTTTGTGATCCTTGGATCGTAAAAACGTGATATTCCATTACAAAGCTTACAGAATATCAAACTTTTTGTCCAGGTTCAAGTCCTTTCATGTCTGCCTATTACTAAATGTTACTTTCTTGACTACGCTTCCATTCGTGGTACACTGCATGCGGTACTCACTGCTCAACTCCATGTTTAGACCAACATGACTCAAACCTCAGTTTCATTTCTAAAGACAGAACTTATCCAATAAGTGATATTTTAAAACGATATAATTAAGAATAAGATTCCTCAGTTTAAATGTTGTACACGAAAAAGATCAAAATATACCGAGTTAGTATATAAATCATTACAATATTACGAGGTAAAACTCGGTAAACAGGTTGCATTGTAAATCTAACGACAAATACATTTTATGTTATCGATGCATTTTCCGACAATTTAAGACGTGGTATTTCATTTTCAAATAGTCCTTTTTGTCTGTTAACTAGAAAGTGATACGTCTTAGAATGGACATAAGCTGCAATTTAAGTTCTCACGAATGAGCAGTAAGAATATATTCTCCTAATGGCTCTTAAAGTTTTAAAGGTTTAAACCTTATGTTTATTCTAAGATACAGCTCCCCTTTAACAAGTATTTTAAGTATTAATTTGTATATATTCGCTTGACAAATACGTTTTAATGTTTTTACACGCTTTCTAAAAGTTTAAAATGTACTTCTGGCACAATTGCAAACATTTCATAACTTCGAAGTAAAAGTCATTTACGGAAATAAATGTCATTTGAAAATAGTTATATTGTAAAAATCGCTAAATAAATACGTTTAAAAAATGTTCTTTTACACTTTCTAAAAGTTTAAACATAATTAACGAGTAATAACATTTCATTATAACGGTGTAAAATTCAAGTTTGCCAGTGTTCACATTTTTACGACTTATATGGATATTTGAAAAGGTTATTTTGAAAATTTTATTAACATTCGCTTTACCAGTACGTTTAAACGTTTTTAAGCACTTTCTAAAAGTGTGAAATATACTTGACGTACGATGGCAAAGTTTTGAATTTTAAGTGAAAATCTTTTAATTTTTAATCGTATATGACAATTTGAAAAAAAAAGTTATATTGTACAGTTTGCTTGACAAATACGTTTAAATGATCATGTGCATTTTCTATGAATTTGAAATAGCAATCATTCTCATATAACAATATGAAATTCTGCTTGATTTCTATACGACCCGACAGTCTGCACGTCTTTACGACCAATATAAAAAGGCAATTTGAAAAGGTTATGTTGAAAATTTTGTCAATATTCGCTTTATCAATACGTTTAAATGTTCTTAAGCACTTTCTAGAAGGCAATTTGAAAAGGTTATGTTAAAAACTTTCTTGAAATATGCTTGAATAAAACGATTAATATTCTTAAGTACGTTCTGAAAGTTTTATATATTGACTGATTCATTAATAAATTATATTTATCATTTGTGTTACTTTGAGGTAAAACTTTTTTTTATTTGTCAAACGGCCCTTTAATTTAGTTTGCAAGTTTTAACGAGAGGTCCATGCCAATTTGTTATTTATATGGTAAAAGGCACTTGATAAAACACAGTTTTATATTGTCATAAAATATACATTATAAGGAGATTTTAATACAGAAAAATATCATTATTTTGTCATGAAACATTTATTTTCGGTAAAAACCATTCATTCTTCACTTTCATTGAGAAGAATACCATTTCCAAATGATATATTGACAAATTCGCTTATTTTCTTGGGTTATGTCTTACAAGAGATATGGCTTACAAAGTTAATATGAGTATTTTTTTATGGTCTTCGACATTTTCTAGTAGTTAAACCAACATAAACATTTGTTATGACCCGAATTCGTTTTACAACACTCCATCAAATTTTATTATTTTCCTTTTTTTCTCTTCGCGTTCAGTATGCAGTTAAAACAAAAGTTTTCGTCTTCCCTTCAGATGTTTTTAACATGACATGACCCTTCAGGAAACTACAAAACACAGCGAAATGCTGCGGAAATGTTTTGGTACATTAACACAGAGGTATTGAATCAAGGAGTGAAACCTTTGGAAATATATTTTACTTTAAAAAGATTGTGAAGAGATGTTATAAACTTCATTCCTGTTGGAAACACTAACCCCAGTATTTGAAAAGTCCTTCGATATTTTAAGTACCTTTAAAAAAAAGAACGCTTAATTTGAGTGGAATTGGAAAAAAAACGAAGGTATCCGATTCATACAAAACTGCGCGTGGTTCTTATTTATGGAAATAACACCCATTCATTTTGAATCTTTATCTCGAATTAATCAGAACCATACATTGTTTCGTATGACTATTTGAAACTTTAACTCGTATGATTATGAGTGCCCACAATTTACATGCAACGCTTCAAAAATCTTTTTCCAATTTCTTAAATTTGAGATCTTTTTGTCACTTTAGACTTTTCCCAAATATGACTATTATATGGTTATATATCCTAAAAATTTAAAAGTTTTCTAATTATACCGAAATGGTGGAAAAAATGGTACTGATTTGATTTTCTGTTGTTCAGAGACAGCGAGTCTGTATTTACGACAATTGAAATAACACAAAATGAAGTTATTATAAGATAATTCCAAATATGACTCTTCATATGGTAATTCCTTTATTTAATAGTTCTTCTTCTACAATGGTGAACTATTACTATTTTTATTCGATATCTTCACAATGTCAGCTATTACTCATTTCATCTTATATATCTCCACAATGTCAAGCTATTACTCATTTCATCTTATATATCTTCACCATGTCAAGCTATTGCCAACTTCATCTTATATATCTTTACAATGTCAAGCTATTACAAACTTCATCTTATACATCGTCACAATGTCAAGCTATTACCAACTTCATATTATATATCTTTACAATGTCAAGCTATTACTCACTTCATCTTATATATCTTTACAATGTCAAGCTATTACAAACATCATCTTATACATCTGTACAATGTCAAGCTATTACCAACTTTATATTATATATCTTTACAATGTCAAGCAATTACAACTTCATATTATATATCTTTACCATGTCAAGCTATTACTCACTTCATCTTATATATCTTTACAATGTCAAGCTATTACAAACATCATCTTATACATCTGTACAATGTCAAGCTATTACCAACTTTATATTATATATCTTTACAATGTCAAGCAATTACAACTTCATATTATATATCTTTACAATGTCAAGCTATTACAAACTTCATCTTATACATCTTTACAATGTCAAGGTATTACAAACTTCATATTGTACCTTGACTGCATTAGTAACCTTTCTTGTAACACATCCTCGTCGTAAACTGCACTAACCAACCCCTTTGTATCATGGAATGCAGCAATTTGATTGCGTTGTAAAAATAGTGTTATTGCAGCCAAGGTATAAGACGAAGTTAGTAATAGCTGACATTATGATGATGTGATACAAAAATAGTGTTATTACAGTCAAGGTATAAGACGTTGTTGGTTATAGCTTTTCATTATGAAGATGTGATACTAGTAAAGAATAGTGTTATTACAGTCAAGATAGCCTATAAGGCGTTAGTTAAAGCTTGACACTGTGAAGATGTGGTTTGAAGTGATATTGGTTTCATATCATTTCATTTAATCAAATTCTCTTTAGAATCAAATCAGTTCCACCCATTCTAATGTTATTCCTGTCAATTATCAGAGTTCTGGTGTTCGATGCTCGCGCGAGAAAATCGTTTGTTTCAAATTGATATTATTTAACGAGTAAGGTTTCGTTGTGTTACAGTCGATTAGTGTAGAAATCAGAAAATATCTCTATGATCAATTACAACTGTTACTTAACTGTTATTTTTTTTAAAGATATATAGAATCAGGAAGTTAACATTAGAAAGAAAAGATAAACGTATGTACCAGGTGTCTACATACTACATGGTTCTATAGCAAAGCGGTTAGAGTGTTGGTTCTAAAGCACAGCGATTAGAGCGTTTATTCTATAGCACAGTGGTTAGAGCGTTGGTTCTATAACACAGTCAGTTAGAGCGGTTGGTTGGCTAGAGCGTTAGAGCGGTTGGTTCTTTAACACAGCGATTAGATTGTTGGTTCCAAAGCACAGCGGTTAGAGCGTTGGTTCTATAGCACAGTGGTTAGAGCGTTGGTTCTATAACACAGTCGGTTAGAGCGTTGGCTCTATAGCACAGCGGTTAGAGTGTTGGTTCTTTACGTCAGACGTATTTGCTTGGATACATGAAAGTCGGACGGAGTTCTGAATCTCGATCGGCGTTAAAGTCGATGACCTTTAATAACACTCATAATTCCATCCACCAGTGTAAATGGGTTGGATAATCCGGGAAGAATCATGCCAAGAGGTTTGGCCATGGACCAGCTAGATCAGTCACGGCGGACATGAACTAAGTTGTTATCCTTGTACAAATTATAGTTGTTTCTTTCCGGGGTTAACTGTTTATAACTATTGATTTACTCAAGCAAAGATATCACACAGTTAACTGTATGTGTATCGGAAAAACTAATAAATATGAAATGATTCATACACAGTGAACTAGTTTTAAGTTAGTCAAAATATCTGCATTTCTTGTTATTTTTAACTGTTAAACTATTGATACATACCCTCGAAAGCAAAGACAAGGCAACAAACTGTCACGTTTCGAGAAACTGAATAAATCAGAAATTTGCATGAAAGTGAAACTACGTTTTCAGAGTTACGAGCAAAATATCTGCACTTTTTGTCATTATTATAATTAATCCTCCCTTACAAATCTCATTTTTATCATTATTTTAAAATTAATTGTGCCGTTTTGTTCTAACTTTTCCGGGTTGTCAACATAGTTTTTAGATTATTGTATTTTTGTACTTAAAAAGAAAATGAAAATTGAAATGACTACGTTATAGTTCTAAAGCGCAATTAGTTTTCCATCGATAGAAACACCAAAGCAGTCACGTTGTTATAACGTACATGAAAAGAGTTTTTCTAACCTTCTGTATATTGTATTTACTAGGCAAGTAGTTGGAAATATTTATTAATACATTTTCATTAAATTGTAACAAACCATAAACATCTACAAACTGTCCTCAGCTCAATTAGATGAATAGGGTAAAATTTTGATCTGTCCGAATAGGGTGAAATAAAACTAAAAAATCGGAACTAAATCCCCCGCCCCCAAATTCCCCCATGTGCACATTTCAGGATCAACATATTTTACTTCAAAAAACGATTTTCTTTGGTTAAATCAAAATATCTTCTTATTTTGTTATTGGTTGAATCCGACTCCGTAAATAGTCTATTCACTCGCCGATTGGGACCCCTCCTCCGGAATATTTAAAAAATAAGGACATAATTATGATCTATGGAAGTAATATTTATATTGTTACTAGAAACATTTCTGTTGAATTTTGTATTTTTACCTAAGGGTCGGAGCGTCCTTAAGATGAGCGCTCGTGGAATTGGTTCAACCCGCCCCTATTGTAGTTGAGCCACCTCCATGTAGGAGGTCAGATGAACATTGGTATATTAATTGCACAATTCCGTTAATTAGAACTAACTCAAACACCTTTAGTGAGTTTGGTTACAGAACAGTACTAAGATCCACAGGGAAGGGAAACAGTGCAGCCAAGTTGACTTGACGACAGATATAGACTTTTCAGATCTTCGGATGGTTCATTGTCTATTTCTCCACCAGATATATATTCTAGAGGCGTCTTTCATTGTTGTATTAATTTTTCTTCAGACATTACCCCATTCTCGGTTATATGACGTCATTTGCTTGGATACGTCTAAAATGTCGGACGTCAGTTCCAATCTCGATCGGTGTGTGAAAGTTTGATGATCTTGAATAAGTGAAAGTTCGATGACCTTGAATAAGTTATTTTCACTCATAATTCCAGTCCACCCAGCTGTAAATGGGTACGGATAATCCGGGAAAGATCAATGCCAAGAGGTTTGGCCAAGGACCAGCTGGTAGAAAGGACTGGTAACGGTGGACTTGTGAACCTAAGTTGTTATCCTTGTAAAATATAGTTGTTTCTAGAAGGTGATCAACTGTTGTAATATTTGTAAAATATGTCTGATTGCAAACATAACAGATATCACCTCACTCTGGGTAATATCCTAAAGCATGATCCTTTGTTGTTCTTCTGATTGTTGTAAAAACACCAGACATCACCTCATTCTGAACAATATCCTAGAGGACGAGCCTCTGTTGTTAATCTGATTGTTATAGAACACCAGACATCACCTCACTCTGGGTGATTCTGTTTGTTATAGATCACCAGTCACCACGTCACATCTGTGTTGTGAATTGTAGTTAAAGTAGAAATATTTTTGTTTTACCATGAATATTCAGTGAATCAATGAGTGCTTTAAGATCAAATGAAACCCGAATTCTCCTGACAGTCAATATGTTGATCGCGAGTTATTTATGGCTTTCTGTCCAGTCTTTGACCAGCAATGTCAATGTAAAAGGTTCGATACAAAGTTCAACATAGACGTCTCTTTGCATATATTCATTGTTGGTTGTGGATGAAAAGAGATATTTGCGGCGTTTAATCACTCCCTTAACAAAGTTAACAACATTTAGACCTGCTTATTAGAATACATGCAAATAATAACATGTTTCTTGTCTACAATATTTACATATTTACATGTGTATTTCAGGAAATGCGGTGTTTAATCAGTCCCATGTTGAGTTTGACTTTGGGGGTAATTAGTCGCCAAGTAGTTATTTCTGATCAAAAGTTGTTTTAAATTTTTAATCTGTCTTTTACGGAAATAAAAAGCGAAGTTTCATTTTTAGCATTACGCATTTGGTCTATTATACCCAAAAATGTAGAAGACACAAAAATCAGTTAGAACTGCGGCGTTCAAAAATACAAATAAGAAAAATCCAACCCTATATTCATATCCATATGGAATAATCAGCGTTGTTTAGTCCCACCCTATGTTTATATCTCCGTGCGGTATAATCAGGTCTCCTGTGGTGTTAAGTCTCACCCTATGTTTCACAACTGACAATTGGCCATGTTGTGGAACGTGGATTAATTAGTTTTATGTAAATCTAATCAGACCTCAATATGACCATTGTTCCGTTGCTTCGACTTTTATGTTTTATGGAAAATTAACAAGCCACTTAAAGATAAATCAAGTAGACTCTGATCTTTGAAGAAATTTTTATGGCCGAAGGGCGACATGCTTCTGGAGGCAATTCGCATTACAACACTTGAGTTTGATTCTTAATGGAAGCGGAAGGAAAATATTAACTGACAATCGTTTCAAGGTTGAAGATGTATCTCCTAACTCTGGATTCCATTTCCCGGTTGTACTATTGCCTGTTTATGGACGATTCTCTCATAAACGCAGAGTTTGGGTATGATTTATACCTGCCGATATAGTCTCAATAAAATATACTTTTTCTTTAGTTATGTTGACATAATTACACCTTATTTGGTCAACGGATAATTCGTTGAAGATTCTATAAAGAATGCCCCCATCCCGTCTGAATAATAGCCTATTGTAATGTTCAAATCGACAATTTATTTTCATTCTTACTTAATCTATCTCCAGACTGCTTAAAATTTAAAAAAAGAGTAATGAATAGAAATACCCACCAGATTATAACTATTAAACAATATAATTAAGTTAAGTCGACACACTCTGAGGTGGCAATTTTAGTCGGAAGGTGATACAACAGTGTTTTTCAAACTTTTTTTTATGAGATTCCCCCCTTGGCGAAATGTGTCATAAGCTCTTTGGCAAGCTCCGCTGGCTCGAAGTCACTGGAAAGGATCGAGCGTTCTCGTTCCAGGGAAATTTTGAAAATTTGGATCAATTTCCGTGCATCTGAGACCATTCCAGGCAGCCATCTCCTAACATCGGGGCGCCTCCTTATCTTGAATAAGTTTGATCTGGGCCTGGAAACACAATACAATAGCACAAATAAAAGGTTTCAAAGAAAGCTCCTTGGTGATCACCAACAGCATCCCTCGAGATGTTTATAGTTCAAAGTATATTCCCCATTCCCAGACATTCTACAATTCCCCCTTCCTTCTAAATCCCCCAATTCCCCCTTCCTTTCTAATTCCCCCAAGACTTTCAATTCCCCCTGGGGTCTATATGTGCCCCTGTTGAGAAGCACTGTTCTAATATAGAAAGTCTGCATCTGTGAAGAAAAATATATATATATATTTATAAATAATTAATCTGAATAATTTAAGAAGTAATCGGTTTCATTCTACCGTGGACTAAAATATCACTCAAAATTTAAACTAAATGTTTCTGAAATAGATCAGGGAACTTTATTGGGAGTTCCTTATACAGTTCTCTGATGCTTGGAATGGCTTGACAAGTTGTGCTACTGAAAAGTATGACAAAAGGAATTATTCGCTAGTCTACTTGTATAGGTAGGGTAAGTCTAAAGGGTTATCAACTGATACTTTATCGTCGTTTAGAGATACTGATGATATAAACTGAACCCACGACACCAAATCGCTTAGCGGACCACAGTCCAACTCGCTACCTACTGATACAGGAATTATACAACTATTTAAAGATACCATCTTGGTTGCGATTGATCTCATTTTACGTCCATCTTAACTATATAATTATTGCAAAACTTCTAACCGTGTTTCAAACTAATTTAAGTTATTGGATACATCGTGTTATATAGAGAATTTATTTCTGGATTTTTTTTTTATCCAACTGACGAATATTTTCCCATATTGACCAAGTTTAAGACTTTTATACTAGGAGGTAGTATCCCTTTAGAGACATTAACAGAATATACAATCTACCTTGTCAACTAATTGTCGTATACGTACATTATAATGAAATATACATCAAAGGAAGTAAGACTACAAGAAAACTTACTATTTATGGCCTTTCATTCAAACAATTTTATTTCCTACAATATTCCATTGTTTCTGCATACTAATTAGTTTCATTATAAATACATTTCTCTTTCTTCTCGCCGACTTTTTGTTATTTAAACTAATGAATTACCTCCCCTTTTTACCAGCAGTAGAAACTTAGTGAAAAATTATCAACGGAATATAGCTCGTTTATTTTTTATATTTGTAGCTTTGGCTTATTGTTACGTTAAATCATTATGAACACAATTGTTCGTCCTTCCTTCCGATTCAAAAGATTCTAAAACGTGATTTTAAATTGTTATGTAGATATACTATTTCTAACATTTATTAACTCAGTGTTTCACAAGCTCTTACAGGTAGTGTTATCAAATGTTATATAGAAGCACTAGCTAGATATATAGACACGTCTTCATTAGCCCATAAGGTGCATAAGAGTAGGACGAAATTTCAATTTAGATATATAGATAATATACCATTTCTAAATTTATAAGCTCCATGTTTCATAGGCAGTGTTACCTAAAGATAAAGACGTGGGGGAATTTGATTAGAAAAATCTGATTAATTTAATCTGGATGATCCTGGTCGGTTCCTGTACATCCTCTTCCATTTCATCTGTTTTAATTCAATATGGGGATAAACCAGAACAGGTTAACCGAGTCAGGAATTAAATTTTACGACTGAGTTGTTGTGTACAGGATATTAATGGGATTCGTGGATTTCGAATATCAAATATTGATTGATATTGTTGACATTTTGGGGAAGATTTCGTCAAATTTCTTTGCCTTGAATTGGTTGTTAGTATGAGGAAGAAACCGGGAAGGATAATCACCATCCCACACCTGATCTCTTTATTTGTAAAGGTTATAACTTAACATAGCAATTTCTATAAACTTGATAAATACTTGATATACAGGTTTCAATGAAAATGAATAATTAAATTTAAATTAAATAATTAAAATATGCATATATCATTCCTGACATATTTCTTGTAAATCTGACAATGTAAAATAAATATTTAAGAATAAACATGATGGAACATGTGCTCATTCAAAAAAGTTTAGCGTGAATGGTTTTTTCACTGAAATAGACTTTAAATTCAGTTATATTCACATTTTTTTTATCTGAACTTTAAATTGAAGAACGGTACAGAGAAAACAAAGAGTAGTGATCTAACAAATAAGGCTGGTTGGTCTATAAGTTTCTCAACTTGGATCCCTGTCAAAGAGTCAATACAATATATAATAACTTATGAATTTAATTCATTGGGATTACAGAGGTAAGAACACTTGATCAGAATTACAAAACGAAACCCGAAATTCTAAAAATACGTTCAAATAATAATACATTGAAGCAGAGACTTTTCGTACCTTTTTGTATCTGAGTAATAATTAGATCGTTTTAAGTACAACGTATATGATTGAGAAGTGGGCGGAAGGAAGAGAAGCAAAGAGTTTTAACCATAAGGGTTGTTATGCTATAAATAAATGTATGATAAAAATACATATCACAAGATTACTAACCATTAATCCATGAATCTGTTTTTGAAAAGACCATTCGATTGGTTAAATACTTTATAGATCCAGAACTGGAGATGTATAAGAATTATGTAAGATCATAGATAAAGTCAAGTTTACACCTCAATAAAAACAACAAAATATCACGTAACGAAATATGTAGATCACACACAACAAAACTTCAAGATTTCTATTTAAGATGACCTGACCTTGAATATATAGAACATGGAGTCTATATTCTCTTACCTGTATTACTTCTATAATATTAGGCCTATATTTATATATCGGATGTTTCATAGAAAGGTTAGGCTATACAAGGCTTTCTACAAGTTTGTCTTAGTTATCAGTGGTAGGCTGTAAATAATAGAGGCTTTTTAACCTTTAGATTCGAACCCTTCCCACCTTGTCTTAACGGCTTTCGGCATTGTTTGTTTAACTAATTTCTTCTTAATGTCAACATGCCTACAGACATATCTCCTCTTTACAAGGATTGTTGCTATGTACGCCATCTTGTTATAAAACGTCACGTTTACCTGGTTCATTATCGGTAGTGAAAGGGGGAGTGTCTTAAGTAGACCTACAGATTAGAAAATTTAACTAAGTTCGTTTGATAGATTATTAACTTTTTTGCATCAAATACGGAAATGATATTGCAATAAATGGATTTTTACTCTTCTGCGTCGTTTATTTCGAAAGCGAAATGTACTTTTCAGGAAATGGGAGAGGGGGGGGGGATATTGGTTCTTTTAAAAATAGAAGATTAAGTTTAGTGGGAGGATGTGATAGATTTAATATGATGAATATTTAAGTTATATTTTCTTTCATTGATAATTGATTATTATTGTATTTAAATGTATATCTTCTTTCAATATTGTATATTTTTTGTAAATTATGTATGTGAGATGTTTCACTTTTAGAAAATAGGGAAGGGGAAGGGGTGTGGTACTTGCTCTTTCCAATACAGAATCCCTGATTGCCAGATATACTAGCTACGGGAACTATAATACAGTTGGAGAGAACATGAGAAAGGCGGCTGTGAATAGACACTTCATAACAATTTACATGAAAGTAACTACATCTTCACAATCGCAAGCTATTATGAACTGTGTCTAATTGCAATTGTGAAAACTTAAGCTTATCTTTCATATGATTCATTGTATTATCCCCATGAACTGAATGTTAGATGTAACCATGTCCTTGTGCATTGTAACTCATTCTCACCTATTGCTTGGTAACTGCTTGACAATGTGGCTATTGCAATCAAGGTATAAGACATAGTTGGTAAGAACTTGACAGTGTGAAGATGTAATAAAAGAAAGGTTACTATTGCTGTCAAGGTATAAAACGTTGACATTGTGAATATGTACCGGTAAACAAGAAATGTGACTATTGCAATTAAGGTATAAGACGTTGTCGGTAATAACTTGACATGATAAAGACATTGTCCTGGGAAAATTAATGTCACAGTAAAAATATTCTCTTCGAACTTGAAAACATGTCATGATGAAATTATTGCCTTTTTTTCATGTGTTATTTCCGTTCCGAACGTCCCATAGCTCTATTGTGTCGATTTTATTTGTCTTTGCTGTTATCTTGTCCATCAACGATTTACATCTCCAACAATACCTTTAGTATCTTACAATAATAACTTAAAATTCAATTGTTTATTGCCATTGTTTCTATGGGCCTCGGGGAGACCAATCGGTGCAATGGAACAGTGAAAACATTTCTAATTAGTCAAATACACAAACCCCAAGATCTTTGGAGAAAAAATGAAATTATGTACATAGTTCAAATTACAACTTATATGTTGATTAACAATAATCAAAAATTCGGAGCCGACATAGAGAAGAAAAGGACGTGTTGAAAGTATCCACAATCAATGAAAAAAAAAGATTATATGGTAACGAACCTTCTTTGTTTGACGGTTGAACTTGTCAAAATACAGATCGTAAGCGATTGAAGAAGGTCCTGCAGATCTTTTATTTTTATTTGGCAAAATATAGTTTGATTTAGTTCTGTGGTATCAGACCTTTTCAGATCAAAATATCACAAGAAAATTTTCTTTCATAATCCGAATTGTAGAAAAGGCTTATCCAGAAGTTGAAATACAATTATGCAATACCGCGTATGTTCAAATTGTTTTTAAAGTCGTTATGGGGTAAATTTACTGCTTCTAGAGTTAAAGAGGAGTTTATAAAAATAATTAGATTGACTTTACTGACACGGAAAACAACTTATCGTAAAAACTAGATCGAGGCTTACTTTGGATTAATCTAATCCCTTTTAATACTACATGTGAAGACTCAATCATCAAGTCGTTCGATAAACATGAAAGATAAGGACGTAATAACAGTAGTCTTGGTTAAGAAGACAATGGCGTCAAATTATCCAGTACCTATAAAAGAGTGTGTTTTAAGAGCCTGTGTATTTACGAGCTGTAAATTGGTTGTCGTAATTCTTCTATTGATTTCCCACACTGATTCAGCTGAGCTGAACATCTTCAACTTGATCTATCACTGATTTGAATAAACCAATCATAACGCTTTATTAAACAACCGAGCCAACCGATAGTCGTCTACCAACCAATCAAATCGCACTATTAGTTAACTAAGTCAAGCAAATTATTAAGTAATATTTTAAATTGAAATAAGGTGTTACAACAAAAACTATCTTGTCATCAACGGAATTGAAAATTTTGATTTAAAAGGACAGTTTCCGGTTGACAAGATCCACAAGTTGATCCGAGAGTCGATAGACGAAAATGAAATTCTGTGTTTATGACAAGTATCTATTGACAGTTTTTATTTCCAAGGAAAGTTTTCATTTACAACAGATGTTTTTTTGATACCCGTGGCGATCGACAATTGCATATTACTCACGAATTGCATGATATACTCTTAAAACTTTTTTTGCACTTGATTGAAAAAAAAAGGAAACACATCATTTAAATTTTGAAATTTCGAGTATTTCGATTTAAAGAATTTCCGGTGTGAAAATTATAGTTATATTGGATCTTTGTAAATTTACTCTTGCAAAATGCCATACGATATCTGATTGAAAAACTAAAAATAAAAGTACATCATATACCTTCTATGTTGGCTTGAATATAAGAGTTTTTTCTAATATGTATAAATTAAAGTTAAAACTAAATATCGTGGTAACTACAAAAAAATAAAAAAAGGAATATCAGTTTTCGAAAATCTTAAAAGCAAACGAAGCACATAAAAACAATGAATACTCTATATATTGACAATTCATGAAAAAACTAAGAATGATTTAAAATATTGTGAAGGAAGAAATCGAATGGAGTATTTTCGTTTCTATTTAAGTTTTAGCTGATAAACAGGGTATTATGTGTTAGAGATATTCTACTATACATGCACTTGCCTAAGCCAAAATCAAGCAGTGTGCAATGAGGGGTGTTTTTTATAGGACTGCAACATTAACATAATACCTTTTTCGATTTCCTACAGTCTGATGGTACTTAACGTGTACATTCTGTAGCACATGAGACTTTTGTTAATTGATTAATAATAACTTGAAATTTTTTCTATGTGAACCATCATCACTGACATTCCAAATGCCTATGACATCACTAACATTACTGACATCACTAACGCTACTGATTTGAACGACATAACTAACGTCACTGACACCACTTACATCACTGACAGGCGTTTAAAATTCTTAGAGAATTGGTAGTAAAGTAAAGTTATTGAATCACGAAGTCTGATATATAAAGTGTGATTATATTACCCCTGGACAGACCAGTTTACTGAATAGGGTACTGGACAGGTCAGAATATCATCGCTTGACCCAATTAAATAACGCCCTAGATAAATCTATTCCAGAGGAATTACTGGAACATTGATATACATGAAACACTAATAACATTTAACGCCTAAGCACGTAGCGTATCTGAAGGGAGGGTAATATTAGGGGCAGGGAAGGTGGTTTATGGGGAAGGGATAGGGGTATAGTGCAATGGGGAGGGAGCATGTAAAAGTTAGGCTTGCTAGGCTTTAAGGGCTTTTTAAGATTTAGAGTTTTTGAAAACACACACCATGTGATATGAAAGTACATACGTCCTCTATCTTTGATGTCACATGCGATTAAATCCATACTATTAAAGAGAAATGCCATGGTGTATCATGGTGTATCTTATATTATTCATCTTGCACATAGAAGAAACCATCATTATACAGTAGAAGTAGAGTGTTAGATGAGTTACAAGACTTTTAAGCAAATCTCTAGTCAGACTTGATAGTTCCCAGGGGCAATGAGGTGCGGTCTTAGTTAAAATAAAGAAATTGGTCGTCTCTCCGCTAGTTTCGGGCCCGTATTTAAGTGTTAGTATCTTGTTAGGTATATTTGACGTTTATTTTACCTTTCGGTATATGTATGAAAAGTGGATCGACATTGACAATCATATATATCTGGTCTTTCACCTTGTTATTATTACAACTTGACTTTCAAACAAGAATAGGTTGAATACAAGTTACTTCATTCAAACCCTATAAAAATGAAATGAATTCCTGATGATGACAGGTAATCGGATATGCTTTTTCTATCTTAATCTGAAATCTATTATCTATTTTCAGACCAAGAAAACCAAAAGTAGAATGATCAGTTTGACACCGCTGTATGTTATCGTTTCATTATGTTTATTGTATTTAACCACCTCTGTTTATTGCCGTACAGATTTCAGGTAAGTTAGTGTTTTTCTTTTGTTACTTTTCCAAACCTTGTTCAAAGGCTATGAGGGGTGATGGGGGAAGCCCAGAATCCCCCTTTTGGGATTGGGAGTTGCCTCTTTTTAATATATGTAAAAATATTGGAAGAATACTGAAGGATTTAAGATTTGTATCAAAACAATTGTTTAGTCTTCACTAGAAAGGATTCGACAATAATTTGGCAAGAAGACCCTTCCACACCGAAACTCTGCAACCACCACTGCCCACTGCCCAGTTTTATTGTCTGGTAAATAATCAATTTATTTCAAAGGAAAAATCTTCTGAAAAATAACACTCAATTACCATATGACTTATTAATTAAATGAGTGAAGTTTTAGGCCCATCCTTTCACCACTAAATCGGGCTAATTCAGATGAGTGAACACCATGAATGTGCAAGCAGGAAAACCGAATTTGCATACACTTTTTCGATCAAAAACTAGATTACTATGTATAACAAGAATAGAACAGATCCACGAACACTTTTTTTTTCTTGTATCTTCTTCTGTATGACAGTGTATGGATACTCCCGCTCCCTATACCGCACTGGCCAAAGTACTTCGCTTATTCCCTCTTAAGCCTTTACGTGTGTCGCGACATCGTTGCTCCTCGCATCTCTATTCGTGATGTATGTTGGTCCAGACTCTTTTCTTGGGAACGATATCCCACATCCTCCCTCGATAAAAACACCACTGGACCAAGAATACTTTTATCTAGACAGTACAGAATGAAAATTAAAGTGAAAATCTGGCCGTGTAAAGGTTAAAGGGATATGAAATTGGTATAATGATATAAAAAATGAGAATGACGTCTGAGTACGTCCTGATTAACTTGGTGAATTAACTAGGATAATGTAATAGACCGTTTAATTATTATAATACTATTACATTGTCTTTATTTCTGTAGGTCACGGGATAAAGGGAGATATAGAACTATGATAGTCTAGTATGACTATTTCTGGGTCAATCGCTTTTATCGAGTCACAATCACGGTAACGATGGTTATTTCAATGGTAGCTCTTTGTAATCGTGGCATATTCTTCTAGATTGTTTGACTTGATGACTTTGACTTCTTTAGATCAATGGTGGCTCTTTGCTATAGTAGCACAATCTGCTGTCGAGTTGCTCACGTTCATGTAAATCAATAGTTGCTGATTGTTGATAGCACAATCTGTTAGCTTGTTGGTCACGTTCATGTAAATCAATGGTTGCTCATTGTTATCTTGGTACAATCTGCTGATAGGACAGTATGTAATGGTAGCTTATTGTTTCCGTGTCATTGCGATAGAGTAATGGTGGCTCATTGCTACTGTATGATAGCTTATCTCATTGGTAGTTCACTACTATCGTGCTACATGTATGGGGGTATCACTGCTGACGCGTCACTTTCTACTAGATGATAGGCGAGTATGTAATGGTGGCTAATTTGCTGACTAGCTTCATACGATAGATTAATGGTGGCTCGTTGCTACTGTGTCACAAAATCCTAGCTTGTTGTACAACACAGCTTATATCAATGGTGGATCACTGCTAACATGCCATTTTCTACTAGTTGATAGGACAGTATGTAATGGTAGTTAATTGTTACAGTGTCACATTTTGAGGACTAGTTACACACGATAGAGTAATGGTGACTAGTTGCTGTTGTATCAAAGGCTCCTAGTTTGTTGGACAAGACAATTTATATGGTGCTTCACTACCATCGTGTCATGTCACATTAATGGTGGATCACTGCTTACACGTCACTTTCTGCTAGCCGATAGGACAGTATGTAATGGTGGCTAAATGTTACCGTAATACACTTTCCTAGATAGTTGTTCAGATTAGTTCAGAAAGTGATGTTCATATATCCGTTATCGTATAATATTATAGAAGTCAGGATGACGCGACATGGTCGTATGAATTACGTGATGTCTGATAAAAATTCTTTGAAAATGCGGAATTTCCAACCCAGAATTTATAAGAGTTATGTAATATCGCAGACATTCCATTCATTGCTTCAGATTAAACTATGAAAGAGACACACCATTTGAAATCGAGTTAATTTGTCATATCGACACATCACTTTGACAGAATATATTCCATTTGGTTTGAAAGTCCATTTATCTATGGACAAATGATAGGCTTGGTTTTATAGACAAATTGTTGTTTGAAATGGACAATATTTGGCTATAGATCTTCCTCTCTCAATGACGACCCGACAAATAAACCAGTTGTTTCTTTTCTGACCACAGATTTACTTAATTTCAAATCCATTCTGTAAATACGGCCTTCTACCCCATTCAGACATTTCCAGAAAATTGGTAATCTAAAATTAATTACGGCGTCTGCAAGAATCTGGTGAATCGAAACATTATTAGTTTCGTTTATTCTACCAATAAAACTGCCTACAATTGATAGCCTTGTATTTCCAGATAATATGACATTTCTATTGATTCATTGACTGGAGCGACAAAGACTACACTTTAGTTTAAGACGTTGTAATATTATAACGTTATGGTCGGCCATGTTAAATGACGTCATTATTGTTAAACGATTGCCATCCTGGGAAATTTTGATCGGGTTATTTGGTTTTATTTGGTTTTTAAGAAGGTTGGCTATTAAGGAATCAATGTTTGGAAAACTCTTACCGTATTTGTTAATATAGAACCATACTGTAAATTTTGATATGGTAACTCTATAGGTATCATCTCATGGCTGAAAAACTGCCTCATAAGCTCAGGTGCCTTGAGGTCAGAAGATAGACCCCCCCCCCCGTTAAACTATAATAACACATCTATTGCAACCCCTTACAAAGGAATGACATGACGTTTTTCCCAAAAATAAAACTAGTAAACTTTTATGTAGACCCTTGAAAAAAAGGTACACGTCTTTGAAATGATGTATTATATTCAAAATCCAAAAAATAGATGCAATATCTTATATTTCCATGATAGTTCTTTTAATAGACTTTGCTACTGGTAAAGCATGTGTTCAACACATAATTACAAGACTAATTGATGGGTCACATCGGAGGTTAGGCAAGAATGAAAGAAAGAAAAAAGTTTAACATCCTAGGTTCACAGTTAAGGATCCTTTCTACCAGCTGGTCCTTGACCAAAAATCTTGGCATCTTTCCTGGAATATCTGTACCCATTTATAGCTGGGTCGACTGGAATTATGAGTGAAGATGACTTATTCAAGGTCATCGGACTTTCACACACTGATCGAGATAGGGGTCAAACCGACAGTGCCATAGAACCTCACAGGTATTGTTCGCTTCCAAAATATTGCAATTCCGCTAGAATTAGTTTTATGTATACTTTGATTTCTATTACAGATTTCTAATGAAAAGAGACACGAGAAATAACATTAACTCTGACAGTTTACAAGAAACTTTAAAGAACCTGGACGATGAATATCAGCGTTTACAGTAAGTATCAATTACAATCAATGTCGATATTGAACTAAAAAGGCATTTCCTTTGACAATTTAAAGTTAGATAATCACCAGTGATCATTACTCCTCGTTTTAACTTAAGCCCTCTCAATAATACTAGAAAACAATTTAGGGTATGCTTTAGTTTCCAAGGTATTGAAGAGTGAACTTACAATTGTCCCGACAATTGCTCGTTTGTTGAGATATTTGTATTTTTTTGAATAACAATAATGAAATAAGGGGCGCAACTTGTACCTTCAAGACTTCGTCAGTTCATGAGCTAGTAACATAGACCTATAATTTGACTCCGATATTCAATAATTCATTACACAATGTTTTTTTGTAGAGAACATATTGTGCCTGCAACACACAATCTAATTACCAATTTAGAACCTAACAATTTTAAACACATAGCTCAATCACAATTTGCCTAATAGTGTACACTAGATTTAAACAACGTGAAATTTATGATGCATTAATTCTTGGAAAGAGAATATTTCCGGCAAAGGGGTGCAACACGTTCTTACAACCTACCGGCGACCATAGAGCTAGACTGTTAATTTGATAAGATTTTCTGAAGTCAAAATCGATATTGATATATGCACCTGGATTTTTATAAATAGTGATTCCAGGGTTTTAATTAAAATATTTTATCAGATATTTAATCCCACAAGAACAATAGGATGATGTCATTAGAGGTTTTATAATAAACAACAATCAAAACCTCTCAAGATTAACAAATCTATGAGCGGGATTACTGCCATAAGTCACTTCTTGTAAGAAATGTATCTCATGTAATGTAGTCTTCCTATGTAAAAGTGAAATATTTTATGTAGAAATCGTTCACGACTGTTACGTACTGATTGCAAAAACCTACACAAACCCCAAGACAAACACCATATGTCTTAGGACTAATTTCAATTGTCAATTAACTAAAATTAAATGTTTTATGTCTGAAAAAAATATTTTATGTTTCAAAACAAAAAGGTAAAAGAAATAAATTCGAAATGTACATTGACAAACTACAATTGTTCCATCTTCAAACATATTTGAGATATACTAAAATACTTGTCATAAGTGGCTTCATATTTTACATGTGACATTTGCCATTTCACAAATTAATTTGATATAAAAATGAGATGCCATTTCGCGAGAAGAATTCGCAAATACTGGTACGGTGAGGTTATCTCAACAGACAGTCAAAGCTGACATTTAATAGTCGGTATATATAATACACAGAAAGTCCTTATGGATTGTAACTATTGTTTTTTTACATATCAATAAGTATTCTCTTATCGTTATCAAGCAGCAACCTATACATAATGAAATTAACAGCTGAACACAAATTATATACTACAGTGAAAAAACGAATAAATGATAACGATAAGAGAATACTTATTGTAACGTAGCTGTATAAATAAACAATAGTTGCAATCCACAAAGACTTCCTCTTTGTGATAGATAATACCATATAGATATACAATTTAATAATGTTGGTGTACCTTATTAGAATTATCCTAATTTTCTCTTTTACATTTCACTAGACCATTTCTCGTTCATTATGTCAGAACAGAATCTTCGCTCAAACAATACTTTTCGATCTTATACAAGATCTTGATGTTTCGGTTCAAGGTAATAATTCTAAGTATTCACACATAGATCAGAAATTATAAACCTGTTGGTATTTATGTTTTTTGGGTATTGATGAGGCGTTTGGTGACCTAGGATACAAGTTTTGGACAGTTACGTGTATAATCTAAATCAAGATATTTTACGACATGAACAAAATTACAGGTTAAAACTTAAGAGAAAAACACGGATTTATATGAGGAAGTAATGTAATACGATAATCGAGCAATGTTCCTTGTAAGGGCGATAGAAGGAAAATGGTTGGGGTGTTTATGGTAATACCCAGGAGGGAGGAGGAACTTAGTACCCAAGGGTGGGAAGCCTGAGGCATAAAGTGTTCGAGGTAGAAGAATGTAACCTCAAAACCCACACCCGTGATATTGATTTAAGGTTATCGGTACTTGCTAACGATTGGGGGCTTGAGAGTCACGAAGTTTCGGATAAAGTACACATTTCGGTCTAATTAGTGAAAATGTTTACCATAGAAATGTGTTGAAACTGGTCAGGTGGCTATTATGTCAATGGAAAACTTTAAGATATTCTGAATATTGTATTTGAAGGATGTTTAGATTTGTCAATACACAATGGAATACGCCGGCGGTTAATTCACAAGAGAAAAGGTATAAAAACACAAATCGTGCTGAAGATGGTCCTTGTGTCGGTGAATATTGTTCCATAGTTTTTAAACACGTCCGAACTATCACATACTTCTACCGTAATTTATTACAATGGTTAAATATTTGATATCAATATGTTACATTTACAACAATATTGTATTGCAGTAAAGGTATAAGACGAAGTTGCTAATAGCTTGATATTGTGAAGATGTTGATCCTAATGGCAGTTAGTAGGACGTATAAAGTTTGGCTGTAGTACAGTCAGGAACAGCTACAATAAAAATAAGAACATGAACAAACGAAACAGCATCAGCGTTACAAGTTGTTCTCATCTGTATGAATGTCCTTGTACTTATTGATTGTGGTCTGTAACCCTAGAGTGCATTTTTGTTTTATTCCATCTGACATATCTCGTATATGGCATATGACTTTATTTCTGAAAGAAAGGTGATAAATAGCTGTAATCAACTAGTAAAATAAATATTTCATTGACTGTATTATTGCTTCGACAATTACAACTATCTTAACTATGTTTCCACTTAGAATTGTGAAGTAAAAGCCAGCTTTATGGCCGAACACGCTGCGTTTCCACTAAGTTTATCTGGTTCCCGAACCACTTTAGTCTCGATCAAAAAAGTGGCACATTATTGACAGGTCGCGATGTACAAGACTACAGATGTTTTGTGTGAGACAGCGTAAAACTAGTACTTCAGTATTGCCGAACGAGAAATAGCCGGCCTTTTTGTGTTTCCACTTGTTTAATTTAACAAGTGGAAACACAGAAAAGCTAGCTTAAAGCCGGGTTTTTGCCGAGGTGAAAACACGGTTTGTTTCGTTGACAATAACCCTTTAGATTGAATTCTTAATTTAACCATTACAACCATTTAGATTGACATAATAACATAATACTCCGATTCATAACATAGTCTTTGCTACATTTATGGTATCATTGTTGCATTGGCCCTTTCTATACCCCGCAGATTGTTGCCTAATCAGTATTTTAAATTTTTCATCAATGAACTATACTGACGTATTGGTTCTCGTCCTTCTGAAGCCCCAGTGACCAATTAACTAGTTTTGTGAAGGATAAGCGATGTCATTTCAACAGGTCTAAGATGTCTCTCTGAACTAATAAGACCATAGAGTATTTGATAATTTCTTTAAAATGCACATGAGAATTTCAATTTTTATTTCACAGCATTGCCTTTTTTCATGTGAAAGTTGTTGCACATATTAATCAATATTTGTGTAGAATTTTACTAGCCGATGTATTACCAAAGGGTTTTGGATTTCTGGTTTCGGTAATTCTTATTCATATCTTTCACCAAATGGTGTGTTTCCCTATTTCATTTCACTGTTTAGAGGTATTGTCTACCCCCGATTCAATCAGAGGTTTGTTAGTTCTGGGTAACTTTGAAAGATTATATGAAATGAAAGAGTTCATCAAGAAAAGATAAGTTAGCAAAGATAGATTTCATACAAATATAATTGATACCAAAATGTAATAGAGATATGAAATACAAACCCATTTATCTATAACATTTGAGATAAGTAAAGGTGCCATTCCAATAATCAGTTGTGTATGGTAGCAAAGACGAATATTGGTCATTAGTTTCGGACTTACTACAGAATTGCGTTATGCACTCTTGACCAATTTTATTATTCGCAATCATACACAACTGCAACACAACACTACGGTATTAGGACCTCTTTACAGTATATTCCAAAGAAGAAATTCCTTTGGTATGTGTACACATAAGCTTTCAATAAAAATTGAAAATAATCTGAGACAGACAAAATGTCAGTGAATGTAACAGAATCCAGGACGTAGTATGTAGGAATATAGGCAAATTATTATTGAACACGTTATGGGGCAAGTTTAATTATTATAAAAGACAAGGTGTCATTGCTTACACTGACCATTTAACGTGCCGGGAACAATAAAATGTGAATTGTTACCAACTTAGCTAATACGACGTGTAATTATTCTCAGTAAAATCTCTGTTCAGTTGAGACATTATTGAAATGTTACAGTCAGTTAGACTGATAGGTTAGACACACCATTGCCTTGACTTTCTGAAACATATCATAATATAAAGTACTTTACACTACCTACTAAGGCCCATTTATACAGAGCGCGAACGCGAACCCGAACTCGAACCCAAACCCGAACGCGACGTTCGCGGACGAATGATCAATATGAAAACAGCGACTCTGTTTATACAACACAAACAAATTTTGCTCAACCAATCACAGCTCAGGATTTAATCCAGGTGACATTGACTGCAGATCATATATTGCAACATACTCACTGTATCTGCAACGTGCATGAAGAGGCCTATACACAGACACCATACAGTACCCACCAAATGCTTTGCTCATCTTGTCTGAGGACAAAATGGAACAGATCATTCTGGCCGCGTCTGTAAAATTTCGTGTACTGACAAACGCCGGTTTCTACTCCTCCGTGTGACATACAAGTTTATTGCTAAAATGTCATCGGTATCTGATTCCTCCTCTGCCATTTTGGTAACTATGTATTTTAAAGGAAATGATAAAAAGTCGCCCGGTTTTCCGCGTGAAAAAAAAAAGTGCTGTGTTAGGACGACAATTTCTGACAAATAACGCGAGGAAATCCGCCTAGTTCGGATTCGGGTTCGAGCTCTGTATACATGGGCCTTTAGGATGACCAAATATTAATTAAATTGAGTCAGTCATTGTTCATCAATGGACTTATCTAGTGTCAAAAGTATACTACAGAATCGCTTTATAATCCAATACATCATATAGTTAAGTAACAATCCATTAAAATAAGTAATTTTGAAATATGCTTAGCATAGTTATATCAATAATTACTTTAAAAGATATATCGTGTTGTATAGAGATTCTATTCTTTAGTCATCGCACCTGGTAAGTCTTACTCTTATTGACCAAGTTTGACACATTAAATACTCTGTCTATTCTAAAAGGTAGAATCCCGTTCTTCCATAACACCTCTATCCCTTACTCCCTTCCTATTAAATTGCTTACCCTTTAAAATTTGGACAGAATCGTGAATGAGCAGCCCCATTGACCATTCTATGGCCCCTCTAGCCCCCTCATTTCATAAAACTGAAAAACGCTTCTATTCATGAGTTACTCAAATAATGGCCAATCTGATCTATTACGGGGTTTCTATGGTGTACTAAAGCAAATATTTGTTTTGTGTATTTTCAGAAAAAGAACGTGTGCATTCGGAATCAACAGTCACCAATGTACTCTGACTTCACTCAATAACAAAATGATGTCACAGGCTTGGCTCAGCGACGGTATGAGCCCGGGAAAACGATCCGATTTATCCAATCTTACTCCAGACGAACAAACACAAAGGTAAGTCTGAGTTAAAGAACGCGTTGCCCTTCGAATGCCAGGCCAAAATATCTCTGAGCTACTGCATACCGTGGATGACACCTTATTATCTCTTCCGGTGATGAGGAGGGGGAAGGGACACTTGCTGTAAATTTTTTCTTTATCATTTGGTATTTAAATAGGTGATAACAATGTAACAAATCTGATAAACAATATAATACTCGTAGAGAACAACAAGTCGTCATCCTAGATCCGTCAAACTTGTCCATTAGCAGCTCGACCATTAGTCATACAACTGTCAATCCTTAACGTGATAAAATCACAACTTGAACTCACCTATTTTACCTGTAATTGGTCATAATTCATTACTTCTGTTCCATTCCCGCCATTTGTGACCATTTCGACACTTTTCCCGCCCTTCCATCACCAATGACGAGTAAACAAGAGAAAGCTTTTGTCAGTGCCATATTCGTGTCAATTCTGAAGATGTCAACAACCGGAAGTTAAAGGGAATGTCTTGACTAATTATATAAAACTACAGAGTCAAGAAATGTAATTGGAATTTTGTCTTAAAAAATAATGGGCTGAATTATCGGGGAGAGAATTCTAATATATTACAGACTTTTGGTTCGACTGTACATTTAATAAATACACTTACAGGTGGGAAGGCAATACTTGCAAACCTTGTTCGTCTTATATACTTACGTCATCAAATTCCCAAATACGGGTTTTGACATGGCCTTGTTTTAAACAAGCCTACTACGTTTTGTAAATGAAATGAAATGAATGGAGTTTTACGTCCTACTCCTTTGCACTGTATTGCGTTTTGTAGGCATGGATGTATTATGATAACGGTTAAATACAAATAATGTTTGTCTTTTCCATCGGTATGGTTTTTCGATTTGGAGAGTGACTATAAAACTTAGATTTGATATTTTGCATTCGGCTACTGTTTGAATTTGATCATGATCTTTGATAAAATACTCTAGATTCTAGAATAACCCAATAATTGATCGGTAGTAATGAATAAGATATTGATTCAAAAATTTGATAGAAAAAAACGAAAAGATTTAACAAAAAAAACAACAAAAATTATTTTATATTTATTTTATTATGTTTTATAAAAATCATTTTTTTTTCGACATCGATTGTTCCCCTTTATAAAACAAGGAATACGGCCTCGATTGGAATAAAAATAATATTAATGAAATATTAATTGGACTAAAAAAGGCAAGCTACAAATTATTAGGTTTTGTTTCTGTAGTTATTTTATTTAAAAAGGCTAATTGGGAAAGATCAATTATAATCACAAACGAACGATGTTTTTGTGATGTACACAAGTCCGAAACGTCTTTCTTTCAACTTTCGTGATGTTGCACCAATGACTGGTGATATTACACCAATGTCCTCGTGATATTGCAACAATGACCTCATGATATTGCACCTATGACTTCGTAATATTGCACCAATGACCTCATGATATTGCACCAATGACCTCGTGATATTGCACCAATGACCTCGTGATATTGTACCAATGACCTCGTGATATTGCAGCAATGACCTCGTGATATTGTACCAATGACCTCGTGATATTGCAGCAATGACTTTGTGATATTGCACCAATGACCTCGTTATATTGCACAGTTGCTTTCTGAACAAATTATAATTATCGTTCCTGAGGTGACGTCATTCGGAACTACCCTGTTACGACTTTTAATGACAGGGAACCGGAAGACGTATTTCAATGCTGTTAATTTCAAATAGCGTGTTACTCCGACTGTTATGTGGTGAAGCAAAAATTAAGACAGATGTATCCTAAAAAATATTTTCTGCTTTTTGTGTGGATTTCCACATCTAATTTTCGATAATTTGGAAAGATGTGGATATTTCAATATGCTAGATTAGACAGTCGGCATTTCACTCAATTGAAAAAAATATCCAGTTTGATAAGCTTACTGGATCACCCAGGAGCATTGACATGGTACTTCCTTGAATAATATAAAAAAGATTAAAGAATAAAATATACAGAAAAAGTTTTCTTCCGCATGCTACTATACTTCCGGGATCTGACGTCATCCACTGTATTTCGACAAATCGTTTTCTGTGGACATTTGGACCAATACAGTCAGAAGTATTTTAAATACCGTTATATGAACATAATTGTTATTTGAACAAAGTTGGCAGATAGTCGAAGTCTGTTAAACAATGAATATCCCACTTCCTCACATTTACTAAAGAAATCCTCTTTCTAACAGTGCATTTGGAATGGGTTAATATTCAAGGTTCTTGAATATTAGTTGTATTTCAATTTCGTCAGATGACGCTTCCCTTATTATTATTATAATTATTATCAATATCATTATTATTTCACTGCCATAACCATTATAATAATTATAATAACATTATTATAAGTATTGTTGTTATATGCTGTATTTTCAGGCTACTAGATGAAGTGTCAAACACAAAAACTTTACTCGCTGTTCGAGATATCTTAACACAAGCGGATTCTCCCACAGCTAGGTGAGTTTATTTCAACATTATTAGGAGAGTCTTTAAACTTAGTTCGGTAGATTGATTTTAAGACAAACCTAGGTGGGTTCATTTAGACATAGCTAAATGGTTTGCTATGGGATAAGCTCAGTGAGTTCAATTAGAAATAAGTTTGGTAGTTCATTTCAAAACATCTAGATGGTTCATTAAGAAAAGCTAAGTAGTTCATTTACGAATAGCTAGGTGGTTTACTTAGCAATAGTTAGGTGGTTCATTTAGGAATAGCTAGGGGTTTTCTTAGCAATAACTAGGTGGTTCATTTAGGTATAGCTAGGTAGTTCATTTAGAAATATTCAGGTAGTTCATTTAGAAATAACTAGATGGTTCATTTAGAAATATTTAGATGGTTCATTAGAAATAGCATAAAACAACTGATATAAACGTTTTCAGGTCGACTAAGCCCAGTTGGCATAAGCTGCTATCAGATTATAAAAAACAAATTAAATTCTGCTGGTAAAAAAACTACATTCATTCTTAACACGCAGCTATTATAGTTTATATAACTGTTTATTTAAAACGAGGTTGAGGTTGTTATTGTATGATTTAAAAATGTCAATGTCTTCTGTCTTTCATGATTCCTCCAATTTCTTATATACATACTAATACATGGATCAGATTACCCACGTATAAATGTCTTTTAAACCTGATTTATCTTCATGGCGTGAATAACATTTTTATTTTGAATAATATATACATATATAGAAGAGTCTCTTCTAGAAGAGTTAGAAGTAAAGCTCACACTGAAAAACAGAACAAGAGGAATTCGTTTTGATAAGTAATCAAATGATGTCCATAAAAGAATAATTTCTCTTATAACCACATGTATTCAAAAATTGAGAGACACAAACAAAACTTATAGATTCTTGAACAAAAGAAGACAGACTTAATCCACAATCCATTTTCTTGACATGGCCTTAAATATATATTTATATAACAATTGATTAGAATAACAAACAATCAGGAAGTTAGTTTATAGGTACAGTAGGCAAATGTTTCATAATCAAATTTTTAAAATTATATATGTTAATTGTTTTGTAAACTTTACTGCCATACAACTGCTTGATCAAAGTAAAAGCGATTTAAAATGTAGATAAGTAAAAGTGGAACGCGCTTTTCGTTAAGTTAATAGTTCAGATCCTTTCAGTTGAAACCTTCAAACTATGTACAATTCGGTGTGTATTTTATTCAAATTTTCCCTTACGAAAAAATAACATCGAACTGTCCCTTTAAATTGAAAAATTAAACAACTTTTGATGGGCTAGATCAGTTCAAAATCTTTTATAGACAGTCATTAATTTTTCCATTTTTATCCTTAAAAAACATCAACTTTTTCTTAAAATTTTTTAATTTTTCATTAAAAATACTTTTTAAACCCTTAACCATTTCCTATTCACAACTTTTTTGGTTTCTTTCATAGTTCTAAAATTTTTTTTAAATGCCACAGGTTCGCTATGATCGATAGTCGATTTGGGTCTTGGGTATATGTGAAAAGTACAGAAGCACTAAAACTGTGAACACTATTACTGTTTATCGTAGCTTAAAAAATATAACGTTATCAAGATGAAGGTACTATTGGTCAAACAATCTGTCCCTTAAACCAGATCCGCAGCTAAAAATACTGTGGTATTGATCGTGCCGTGCCATATGAGCCCCCCCCCCCCCCAGCCCACAGACGAAAACCATAATTCCATTTCAATGGATTGAAACGATCCTGGAAAGCTCAATGCCACGAGGTTTGGTCAGGGAACAGCTGGTAGAAAGGGTCCTTACCTGTGAATGTTAGTTGTTAAACAGATAGAGTTGTTTCTTACTAATCTTCCTTAAGTAAAGAACATTCTCTCAGAACTAGAGGTAAACCACTGTTAAAACAATCATTACGAACTGATCCACGTGGAAAAAAATATATTACATAAAACTTTCCAGCGATTTATCATATTTTATAAGGAAACTGTCACTTCTATTTTTAGAAATTATCGGCAGTTTCCTTTCAATCAGATACGATGTATCAATAGAGACAGTTTCAGTCTTTCTTTCGTTGCTTTTATCAACTAGTTTGATTTTCAAAATATTTATATAATAACAATAACTCTTTGTAACGACTGGGGTATTTACAACTTTAAGACCGTTATATAAATTTGCCGAGACCAGTTTTCTTCTTATGTCAGACAATCGACAGCTATCACCAAAATGACATTTTATCTACTCTAAAAGAGTATCCATCTTTGAATGGTAAAATGGGATTAAGCTATTTTCATCAGTTACCTCCCTTGAACTTTTAAAATTGTTGTATTGGTGAGTCCAGTTACTCTTTGTGTCATGCAGGGGACATGCATACTCTTCTTAGATACACTTCTTATCAATAAATACTTACTATTGATATACCTCATGTGAATTGATCGTTAGCAGTTACCAATGTTCGCTAATATGTTGTTTAAGGTATTGGGTTTTGTTATGTTGTGTAGATCGTTCGTACTTGTTTTATTTCTTAACCAGTAGTCTACATAACAAGTCAATATGTGTTCTGTGATTTCTGAATTGTTCAATGCACCTTTCTTTACTCTAATTGTGTCAACTTTTTACCTCAATCCAACTACCAACAGCTATGAATATCGATAAGTACCAAGCTTTCGATATCAGCATCCGTTGGAAGCGAACGTTAACTAATCACCCCCCAACAAACCGACTTTTTACCTACCTTTAGAACGTTATCATGTGATTTATTTTTCCCTTATTTAATGTATTAACACCTTTGAAGACGGATTAAAAATGGTTGATTTGAATATTATTCATATTATATAGTATAATTGAAATTTTTGGCCAAATTTTTAAACAGAACGACCGAACTATTATACCCACACAATGTAATTTTAATCTGTTGTTTTTCAACTTTTTAAGTTAGCAATTAGATATTATCAAAATATGGGCAATCGCCTTGATACAAAATGATAGTTTCGATTCAAGTCATTAAGTTTTGGCACGTGCTCCCAACAGACGTGAAATTGTGGCAGTGAAAATCGAAGTCAGTGAATCAGATAATAAAACTATTTATCAAGAATTCTCTCTAGTGACAGTTATTATTAATGACAAAGGGGCATAATGCATATCATAATATAGTCACTTTTAAAAGTTGAAATAAAAGTTCAGATAATAAAAGGACTTACAGGGGCAATAATGGTAGAACTTTCAGTGCGTTATTTAACAATTATATTGACAGTAATGAAGTTTTACCTTACCATGATTAGTTGATCTGCAAATCACATGACGTCATGAATATTTGTCAAAGTAAAGCACGTCAGAAATAGTTTTAAATGCGTTGAGGAAACGATGGAGCTACTGTAAATAACTTGATAGCATTGTTCTTTGTGCATGACATATATATCAATGCTTTCGTCAAAGAAATGACAAAATCGGGAATAAAAGTTGAACATGAACTCCAACGAGATCAAATAATGACCGTCAGTAGCATATGTATCAAAAAGCCGCGTCCAAAGAATGGCGAAATCGGAAAAAAAATTGTATATTTATTAAGTCAGACCAGATAAAATCACGACTGTCCGAACAAATCAATCAAATCATGTATAATTATGTTTCCATCTTGTATTTTCAGAAAAAGATCGTGTTCTCTACGACTTGGTGGAATGTGTCTCACGGAAAATTTAAACGCTGCAGCAAACCAGTACGAATACCTTAGTAGTGGTCTGAGTCCTGGGCGAAAACGACGTTCATTACGTCATATCCTGTTGAACAGAAAACATTAACCAAACCTTGCTGATAATAACTGCTTTTTGTTTTTGTTGAAATGTGAGTCTTTATGTTTTAATATTCATGACACAGAGACTTACAAACAGGTCGTGATGTTTGAATCACCAGTTCAAGTGACCACGTGACAATCAGATAATAGTACCGACAAACTATGACTACCATACTGTTGAGCTGTAAGCACTAACAGTACTCGGATCAATCGACAAGCCACTTATTAACAGTCGGCCTATGATCCAATAAGATCCAATGGTAGCCTTTAGCTTTATGTACATTTATTTCATTATTTTGGCACTGACTCTATGCTTGCTCGCTTTAATGTAGTACCTGGTCATAGCTTTGGGTGCCTTTTTTAAGAGGTCACATTGCTAGGGATATGATCTTATTTTAAAATCAAATTGAGTGAATATTAATTTTCCTTTTTCTTATTATAACATATCAACTTTTATACTTTCAGTTCAGTTGCATACGATGAAATGTTAAATTTTAAATGGCTTCAAAGACATTCCTGACAATTCCGAAACTTTCAGAATGTAACTTATGACCAATTCTAGATTATATTACGAAAGTGTTTTAATTGGACAGAAACGGATCCTAATATCGGACATAATTATATAATGAAGTGTCACTGCGAAATTAGAAACGGTGGAAAAATTTGAAAAACAAACTTATTATTTCGGATCGAAGAAGATTGAAATATTCAGTTTAATAAAACTTTACTGAAATGGAAACAGATAGAATTTTAACAAAGACAACTTATTATTTCCAACCTAAACTCAACCAGAATACTCAGCGCCACCAAACCACGGTATAATTTTCCTAGTTTGTTTTCTAGAAAGTCCATGAAGATTAAGACGCGAAATTAGAAACGGTGGAAAAATTTGAAACACAAAATAAGTATTTCGGACCGAAGTGGATTGGAATATTCAGCTTGAAAGTCCATGTAGACTAAGACGCAACACAGTTATTAGAATTCGATTTTTGGTTGTGAAGCATGTATTGCACTTTATTTGTTGGGATGGAGTAGTTCGTGGATTGTGGAAACTCACAGAAGCGTATCTGCGATGTATCTGAAACACACGGTTGTTAATATCTGAATATCTATTGTTTATGAAAGGTTGTGAAGTTCCAACTGATATAACCTAATTACAATAATCTCTAACTCTTTTTAAAAAAAAAACTCGATTCTGGTTTGATCTGACGTGCAAGTATAGGCTGTCTTCAGTCGCTTTTGCCCTTTAAAGGATCACCAGGGATCCAAGCAACAGAGTTGAAACGTATTTGAGTTCATTCCTGATATATTTCGGAAGCCATGGTGTTATCAAAAGCCGAGTTATCAAAACGAGTAACTAGCAAGAACATGAAATTCGTCTGTAGGATCACCCTGAGCAAACCCTACATTAAATTTATATGGATAAAGGAATACTATCTCTTTCGATGTCCACAAAATTGAAATATTTTAAAATTGGTCAAATTGAGTCTCTGTGAAGCCGATACTTGACGATACATGGCATTCCATTCAAGTGGGAAATATTTTATTTACTAGTCATTTCATGAATTCCTTTCGTGGACTTCACTGAAATTCATTATTTTCAAATAACTTACAAGGCGGTGGGAATCAAGCGTTCTTCATTACGTAAAATACCACACACCGGTTTGAATTTATTACTCGATGGATGTTATTGATACCCATGAAATACGTTTATAAAATATCATCAGATTAAAATTTCAGATAAATATACTCAAAACTATATTTTAGTTTTGTAATTAATTTAAAATTTAGGGTCAATTGTATTATAATTTCTATCCACTGTCATGAAAAACCAGAATTTTGATTCCACAAACAATATACGAAACAACTGAACATCTTAGTTACAGATAGAAAAAATGGCTGACAATATACAAATCGAGAATGCACTAGCTAAATACTTTTTATCTAGTACCCTATATTGCGAAACGTATCGTTACCCTTATATCGCGATATCGTATCGTGGCATGATAGGCAGTACCCAGCACTACTGGTAATTTAAACTGGTGAATATGTAGGCTACTTTTGTTGGCAAAAATTGAGATGAGAATTCCACCTTTTTGTCTCTAAAAAAAAGGTATTATTCCTGTCAGGTAGAAGTATTTATGTCTGTGTTATGTACTATTTGTTAAGCATGTTGAACTACATCATGTTAACAATAGGTCATTCTCCCAACAAATCTACGAACTGCTGCAGGTTTTAGACACACCTTTACGGCTTAAATGAATATGGTGTTTAAAGAAATTTTGAAATTGATTAAAATTACTGATTAAATTTTATTATTATGTTATTTATTTCAAAGATTTTAGTTTTATTTTGTTTTGTTTGGAAGAATTAAAGCTCTAATACACCACCATTGTTGTTCTTTTGACAAAATTTATATCGAAGTGTATACTGTGTTTTACTGGATGATCATAAACATGCAGTTTAAAGTCATATTGTTTCGCTAAATATTAAATCAGAACCTGTTATATCTAATGGATTTTACGTCGAAAGTTTATGCTGGAAGGAACCAGAATGCTATCATTTATCATGTGTTTCATTTTCTAACTTCTTAACTTTTCTATACCGTATAATTGGTATATCTAGCACTATTTAAACAGTGGTATTTTTGTATAACTCTATAATTGATGTATTGAGCATTATTTTATCACTGGTATGTTTATATTGCTCTACATTGATATATTGCGCACTTTTTTAACAGTGGTATTTCTATATCGTTCTTGTGTTATTTATTTATCGCTCTACAAGTTATGTATTGCGCACAGTTTTAACAATGGTATTTCTATTTCGTTCTAGTGTTATTTCTATATCGCTCTACACGTGATGTGTTGGCACTATTTAAACAGTACTATTTCTATATCGTTCTACAATTAAAGTATTGAGCAATATTTTAACAGTGATATTTCTATATCGCTCCACTATATCGCTATTTTAGCTATTTCATAAAAACAAAATTAGCAAAGCGTATAACATCTAAGTTTCCGCTTTACCTCTAAACCTTGCTACAAATCGTCCAAGCTTAAAGGGGCTTTTCAGAATCATTGATCCAAAATACAGTCTTTATAGAAACCACTTGCTTCACTAGGTCTAATCATACTACAGACAACTTGAGACGGAGCTCTTTGACATAATGAAAAGAAAGAACATACGTGTATCCCAAGGACAGCAACAAGGATTATCTCAGCTATGAAGATCCTTTCTATACGGTTACCGGGGCACGAAGACATTTCCATACTTCTTCTGAGATTTTGCTCGAGTTTAAAGCAGGTAGCATAGTTGTATAAATGATTGATTAATCTATTCTTTAGGACACAATATTTCTGGTATTATCACATTAATCTTCAAATTATGACCAGATAAGTTTATATTGATATATTCTTTATTACCAAGAACTTGTTTTAAATATTTTGAATTCTCTAATCATTACCCTGACAATGTGAAGGCTCACAGAAATCTCGATGTTCAACCCAGTTGGTTGTCGCTACAAACAAGTGTCTGAAATCTCAAGTTTAAGGTGCTCTTCTTAGTCTCAAGGGGACAAATTGATTTTATCTTCAAAGGAAAAGAAAGAAACAAACAACTATATTTTACAAGGATTACAACTTAGGTTCACAAATCCGTCGTGACAGGGATCCTTTCTACCAACTGGTCCTTGGCCAAACCTCTTGGCATTGCTCTTTCCCGGTTTATCCGCACCCATTTACAGCTAGGTGGACTGGAATTATGAGTAAAGGTGATTTATTCAAGGTAATCCAACTTTCACACACCTATCGAGATTAGAACTCACGTCCGACATTTTAGACGTATCCAAAGCAAATGACGTCATGACGCTGAGAACCGACGTCATGACGTCATTTGCTTGGATACGTTGAAAATGTGAACGGACCCAGATATTATGCTTCGCTTTGGTATTGATACTGTTTTTCGATATTATCTTAAGCTTGCTGGTTGAAAAGGCTTGTTTTTCGCCCCGGGTTAATGCTTGTGTCCACACATGGATGGCTCACCGTATTGCAGCTGAAAAGGCTGACGTGACATTTTGCTCATACATAAAGTTTATTACACCATGCCTTTTACTTTGGTGAAATTTAACAATCATTATATATCATTGGCACCCATATTTCTTACAAACATCAGATCGTCACATTGAATAAAGGCGCGAAAAGTCCATTTGGCTGTTAGCCGTCATATTGGATTAAGAGTGATAAGAGCGGGAAAGTCAGCCAATGAGTAGATTAAGGTGTTATAAATCGTATTAATTATCTACAGATAGCAGATTGCATTTCGCTCAACATCTGGTCATTTGGTTATAGTCGCTAAAATCAACAAATACTTGACAAATGGAGTGGTCACTTTATTATAGGTTAAGTAGACTAAGACAAAGCTGAGGGCGGACAGTAAAAAATGCCAAAGTGCACGTTCTCGGAAGGTATGTCACTGGGTCTGTCAATTCGGCATTCTCTTGGATAGAGTTTAAAACCATATTTTTATTGGACGAGACAAAGATATATATTATTATTATATCCGCGTTAGATAAGACACGGAAATGACATAATAATAAGGTTGATTTGTAGTATATATGGATCAACAGTGATCGATATTCAGTGATGCGTGGCCTAGTTTTATCAGCAATTGATAAAAGTACATGAATATCAGATGTAGGAATAGTTGCATTTATTCACAGAACTTGTTCTCAATCGCCATCCCCCATCCTCTACAGACCTGAAAAGGCCTTATTTTGAAGTATGCATTAAACCCGATCTTAATACTTGGTCTTCCGTTCTAATGTGATTAAAACAACTCACTAAGAGACTAAAAATCTTGTCATGTGGAAAGTTTCCTCTGTTGATATGTATATATATATATCAACAGATCAAACGTTGTTCATGGGACAATAATGAGAACAACGCATGAGAACATCGCAATATATCAACTGTAACGGGAAGGGATATAAAGGGTGTACTTTTGCCTGTTTGTTATTCACTTTTTTTTATCTTGCAGAACCTGTTTGTTATTAGACAGAATTCAAGTATTTTAACCTTCATAATATTATAACAACAGGTGAGTTCATTACCTTCTTTAAATATTAATCTAGTTGGCAAAAATAACCAGTTTATAACCATGTAACCATTCATTCTAACCATATCATTCATTCATTCTAACCATATCATTCATTCATTCTAACCATATTATTCATACATTCTATCCATATCATTTATTCATTCTAACCATATCATTTCTACATTCTAACCATATTATTCATTCATTCTAACCATATTATTCATTCATTCTAACCATATCATTCATTCATTCTAACCATATCATTCATACATTCTATCCATATCATTTATTCATTCTAACCATATCATTTCTACATTCTAACCATATTATTCATTCATTCTAACCATATTATTCATTCATTCTAACCATATCATTCATTCATTCTAACCATATCATTCATACATTCTATCCATATCATTTATTCATTCTAACCATATCATTTATGCATTCTAACCATATTATTCATTCATTCTAACCATATTATTCATTCATTCTAATCATATCAATCGTTCATTCTTACCATATTATACATACATTCTAACCATATCATTCATTCTAAACATATCATTCATTCTAACCATATCATTTATACATTTTAACCATATCATCCATTCATTCTAACCATATCAGTCATTCATTCTAACCATATTATTCATTCATTCTAACCATATCAATCTATTCTAACCACATTATCCATACATTCTAACCATATCATTCATTCTAAACATATCATTCATTTTAACCATATCATTTATACATTTTAACCATATCATTCATTCATTCTAACCATATTATTATTCATTCTAACCATATCATTCATTCATTTTAATCATATCATTCTTTCATTCTCACCATATCATTCATTCATTCTAACCATATTATTCATACATTCTAACCATATTATTAATTCATTCTAACCATATCATTCATTCATTTTAATCATATCATTCTTTCATTCTCACCATATCATTCATTCATTCTAACCATATTATTCATACATTCTAACCATATTTTTAATTCATTCTAACCATTACATTCATTCATTCTAACCATATCATTCATTCATTCTAACCATATCATTTATTCATTCTCACCATATCATTCATCCATTTTAACCATATTATTCATTCATTCTAATCATATCATTTATTCATTCTAATCATATAATTCATTCATTCTAACCAATCATTCTTTCTAGCCATGTCATTCATTCATTCTAACCATATCATTCATTCATTCTAACCCATTCCTTCTTTCTTACCATATAATTCATTCATTCTAACCATATTATTCATTCTAATCATATCATTCATTCATTCTAACCATATTATTCATACATTCTAACCATATTATTCATTCATTCTTATATTCTTATATTCACGTTATCTGTCCTCTTGACATAATTCACGCAAAGCGTTATGTTTCGATTGTGAATATATCAATTATAACATAAAATGACCGATTTGTCAAAATTATTGAATACTTATATTTCACAGTTAAACGGTTTGACAGTTAAATTGGCAACAACCAAGTAGTTTTGACCTTCAGAATACCATAATAACTGGCGAGTTATTTAAAAATTGTTCATTATTTTCTTTAGGCATAATATATAATTAGAATTAATTTGAAGAGCGATCGCGCTTTAATGATAACATTAACTGACTGACAAAATAATTCAATACTTGTTTTTAATATTTCTTTTTTAGTTCACTAGTTTGATTGTTGAATTAGCAATAAGAAAATATTACAGTTTAAATCTAGGGGATTATATAACAAACGGTGAGTATCTATACATGTTCATTATCCTCTTAACATGTTCATTATCCTCTTGACATGTTAATTATCCTCTTGACATGTTTAATATTCTCTTGACATGTTCATTATAATCTTGACATGTCCATTATCGTGTTGTCCTTTTCATTATTTTCTTGACAGGTTCATTATCTTCTTGGCATGGTCATTATCTTCTTGACATGTTCATTATCATCTTGACATGTTCATTATCCTCTTTTCATGTTCATTATCATCTTGGCATGTTCATTATCATCTTGACATGTTCATTATCATCTTGACATGTCCATTATCGTCTTATCCTGTTAGGGTTAGGTAGGGTTAGGGATTGTAGGTTGTAACATTGCGGTTAAGCATGTAGGCATTACCTCCAGTGATAAGAGTATCGTATGTGCAGTTAAAAAAAAATATGGAATGAAAAGATCAAGTAATCATCTATAATCTTTATAATCTGAAAAGTACTGGTTCCCACAGGAACATTAATATCGATGGAAATTATAAAAAATGCTTTTTACTTGTGAAACTGAAAAGTTTAATGGAAAAAGGGAGAAAAGGGACATAGCCATTAGGGTTAGGTAGGGTAGGGTTAGGGTTAGGTAGGTTCATTATCTTCTTGACAGATTCATTATCTTCTTGGTATGGTCATTATCCTCTTGACATGTTCATTATTCTCTTGACATGTTCATTATCCTCTTGACATGTTCATTATCCTCTTGATATTCACGCATGAGTACATGTTCATTAACCTTCTTTATATTCCATTATCCCCTTGACATGTTTATTATCTGATTGGCATTAAATAACCAATTATCCTATTTGCATGCTAATTGTCCTCTGTGACAATCTCGATCGCTTGTTTTTATGTTTTTACCTGTATCCAACTGTATTCGTTGCATTTTAGATCATGGAACCAGATTCACCCAATAATTACAGCATCCCAGAAAGATTACAGCATTGGGCAAAGATTCATCCTAATTCAGAAGCCTTCGTGTTTATTGATAAGGATAGTTTGAAGACCTCTCTAACGTGTAAGGAGATTTTAGACCAATCTGTGTATTTTGCCAGGCAGCTGCGAAAACTTGGTATACAACCTGGAGAAGTTATTTGTAGTCTGTTACCGGATTCTCCAAACGGAATCATCGCATTCTTTGGCACCATCCTTGCAGGCTGTGTCGTTCTGAATGGGAAGCTTCAACTTAAAGATGGCTCGTTTTTAATCCAAAACATCAACAAAACAAAAAGTCCACTTTTGATTATATCATCTGATCCTAAAGACGTATGTAAGAAATTATTTTCAGAGCTTATCGACAATGCAGACGGAAATTCTGTTTCTTCCAAGACGCTTCCATTTCTCAAGCATGTCTTATACACAGAGATAAACCAAGAGATTGGATTTAAATGGGCCAATCAACTACTAGAGAATGACGACACAGATGATGACGTCATTTGTTACGATGGTAACGCCGATGCTGTCATATTGTTGTCGTCAGGGACAACTGGAATGTCCAAAATGATAGTTCATTCCCATTTACTGCTGAAATACTTCCTAGAGCCTATAAAACCGAAATGTAGAAACGGGATTTTGAATTGTTACTCATTAAGTTGGTTACCAGGTTTACCATTTCACTATTTATCTACAGGATTGAAATCTGTTCGTATAGACCAGCGAAACCCTCCTTTGATACCTTCTATAGGTCAATTTATTTATGACCTACTTAGTCAAGAAAAATGCGATTTATTATTTGTAGAATATCTTTTTTTATTGAATTTATTTCAAGTGCTTGAAACAAAGAGAAGAACTAAAAAATGGCCGGAACACATTGAATGTATCCTTGGGGGTCGACCAATTACCTCTGCTGTCGTGGATATCTGTCTAGCCCATTGCGATGTTGTATACAATTTATACGGGGCTTCAGAAACAAGTCTGAGTACATTTAAAACAATAAGTAGAAATACACCATATGAGGATTTTAACACAGGAGTACCTTGTACTGGGGTCGGGATCATCGTCAGGGATAAGAATAATGCCCCGGTACCCCCCGGGACTGTCGGTAATATACATGTTAAAACAAAAAGTATAATGAAAAGATATTTTGGAGACCGAAAACTGACTGAAGAATCTTTTGACCCTGACGGATTTTTCAATACGAATGATTCGGGATATTTTAATGAAAATGGAGAGCTGATAGTTTTTGGGCGAACGAAAGATGTCATTGTCAGAGGTGAAGACTATTTTCACCCCATTTGGATCGAACAAGTTATCAGACGATGTCCCGAAGTTCATGACGTCATGGTAGTAAAGGTCCCGGATGTTGAATTTGATCAAGAGATATGCGCATGCGTTGTGCTGGTTCCTGGATCAAAATACGCCGTGGAACAAATAGAAGAATTCTGTAAGAATAGTTTTGTTCCTGAAGATCTGGAACATGTACCAGCTTGTCCACGGTACTGTATTTTAATGGACAAGATTCCTGTCAATCGGAATGGCAAACCGGATAGAATGGCCACTGAAAAATATGCTAAACAATATTTAAATCTTTGAACCTTTACTATATTCTTTTATTTATAGTCCTTGATATAAACTATTCCTTATTATTATCTTTGTGTAATCTTTAAACAAGGGACTGATTCATTAGGTGTTCCAGAAAGGAAAGGGTGAGTTAGGGGAGTTGGATAGGAGATGGAGAGGATGGTGGTGGTGAAGCAATCTCTACAAAAACTCTTTGATATGAGATTTCATTTATAATACATTATGTGCATCGCATGAAGGGAGATAATCCAACCAAGACCTAGATTCAGACCACAATAATGAAGATATAACATTACCATTTTGCCATCTTATTTGGTTATAGGTCTTACACTGAAAGTAAACGGAAGAGATATAAACTGTATTGTCAGTCTTTTGTTTTAAACTGTAGATATGGAGACTAAGATGTTTTACATCCAAATTTGGTGTGTGTAGAAAGAAAAAAAAATTAAACAACTATATTTTACAAAGATAAAAACTTAGTTAAACAAGTTCGCCGTGACAGGGATCCTTTCTACCAGTTGGTCCTTGGCCAGACCTCTTGGTATTGATCTTTCCCGGATTATCCGTACTCATTTACAGCTGGGTGGATTGGAATTTGTGAGTGAAGATGACATTGAAATCATCGAACATTCACACGCCGTTCGAGATTAGAACTCACCTCCAATATTTTCAACGTATCCAAGCAAATGACGAAACTCATTGAGTCTGTAGATGTCCCTATATTTACTTCTTGTTACCATGAATCCGGAAAGGATTGTTGATGCAGATGAAGACACGTACTATATCTTCTTATATCTTCTTATAAATATAACTTAGAATCAAAAATTTTTTTGACTTATTTAAGGCTAATTCTTAACAAACATTTCGTATAAAATTTGAAAAATGAAATGAAATAATGTAGTTTAACGTCCTATTTTGGGCTTATGAAGACGGTCGTCTAAAACTTAAACCAGTTCTAACCCAAATGCAATTTTGAAAAAAAAATATAAACCAGTCCCAACGCCACACACTTAATCGGTTCTACCATTGTATCGTTTTATCCTTTTATTAGCTGATCCTATTGAGCAAACGAAATGCCACGAAGAAGGGGAAGCTCATTTGATTGAGAAACTTAGTATAGCAAGACCAGTAGATTGATATGAGAACGCAGCTTTCTCTCTTATGGTAACATGTATACATGATTATGCATCAGAAGAACTTTGCACCACTGTTAGTAAAAACAAAGTGAGAAAAAAGATGGCCGCAGTCAATCAAGGAAGTCTCGGAGTGAATATTCTGGAATTCTTAAAATAAATTACATTTCTTTCATAAACACTAAAATAGATGTTTCGTACCCTATTTAAACAACTAACGTTTAATCTTAATTTTTCCTGAATGTTTTATGCGGGATTTCCATTAACAAGTTTATCTCATATAAGAGTTGTCTTCCATTGCCATCGAAATTACCATGACAGGGCGTTTTTATTATCAATAGCCCTAGTCTGCACTCTCATTCAAGGCCATGCCTTATTCATATTAAACCTTATTCCATTTAACTCTACACCAGTCTGGAGCTCAATACCATTAAAGTCCAAATACTGGTGAGGAAGGGTTTTAATAATTAGTTATTGAAAACAGGGAATTTATAGAATAATATTACATGTGTATCGTGAAACAATAAGGACCCAGACCGCCAATTCATTTGCCATCTGTTTCAATGTTAAATCACGAAATTCAACCTTCCATAACTTTTTACAGAAATCTCGTTGAAGCTTTCCTGTATGTCACATGAAAGCCTGGCCAATACTTGGTTTCTGTACAAAATTTCAATATAGCATGACCATGAAAATTTTGAACTAAACAAAATGAAAGTAAACCACTATATTTTATCAACATCCGCTTGACTGTCACTGCACACAAAACCACTATTTTTAGAAATAACCTTCCGCCAATTAAATTTCTCATTATCTCATAAATTCTGAAAGAAAATGCAATTTCAAACATCAAATTTCAAATCTAGACCAAAAATTAGTGCAAAATGGGCATGCAAAAACCCCCAAAGGAAGGGAGAAAGAGGATTTCTAAAAATAAAATGGACTTAATTCGTATACAATCATTAGCATAAAATATTTTTGTGGTCTGAGTCCTATATACCTTTTTTTTTTCAAATTTTAAATCTCTTCTAATATGTATCTGGAGTACCCTGTTCAAAAACTATGCAAATATATACACTAGTAAGCCAATGACAGCGTTTTTACTGATGCACCCTTACCTCTATTTAGCTCTCTATTGGATATCATTGATTGTGCGTCTTACACTAAATCAATCCTAACTTTCTTATTTCTCTAAATAAATGAAATTTGTAAATACTATTGAGTTTTCTAACATAAATCCAGCCTACAAACCCCCCAAAAATCAGAAAAAATGGCAACATTTGTTACCTAGTTTGCCTTTAATGTCTTAACACTCATTCTGACTGTTCCTGCTCAAATCTTCATTATTATCATTAATTTGAGTTTGAAATTACTCCAGAGATAATTCAGGCTGTTTTTACTGTCTAAAAAGCATTCTACAGTCGCATGGTTCCAAGAAAAGGGCATACCATACAGTGGACAGTTAGGGCAGCTATAGAAACTGTATTCTTGAGGTCTGAAAAATACATAAGAAAAACCAAATTTAAATGTTTGAAATAAGGAATATCTGCATTAGGAATTTTATTAGGACTTCATAGCCTCTTCAAAATGGCTTGTTTTACTAGATATTTAAAGTAGAAAGTGCAAAAAAGGGAACTGTTTGAACGACCTTTGACCTAATTCAGTTTTAACCAATCACGTGGCTTCCATTCCCTGCGACATGGTAATTTGACGCGAAAAATTGGTGCATTCTGCGACGTATTAAAACTAGCTTATCAAGTCCGCTCAAATAGAAAGTAGAACAATATGGCTGTCTCGTCAACCGCTGATAAATTATTCTTCAATATAGACACCGAAGAAGGTTTATAATAAAAGAAATGTGTGTTTGATATGTGGAATGGCCTTTGTACTAGGGTTTTTCATTGGCTATTCTGTATCAGTTCAAATTAGTGGATCGGTTAAAACAGAGGTCATTAGGTTAGGTTAAAGGTCGTTCGAGCAGTCCGTATTGATGGGCAGTTAAGGGTGTTATAAGAGATGCTCTCCTATAGAAGCACTGGCTTAGGTCACCAGAAGAGACTATGCTACAGTGTTAGACCTAATTGTAGTGGTTACGTACAAAGCCAATAGTTGATAAAAACATTCGAAACGAAACTAATAAAATACGAACGAAAGGTCTATATTTTAATCAGACTGCATTTTTTTATTATATGGTGGTGATTTTTTACTATTATAATTTAAACATGACTTTTCACCGGGGTGATATTCTTTCCACCTGGGTGAAATGTTTCAAATTAAACATTAAACGCTTCAGTACATAAAAGTAATTAGACCGTAAAGATCTGTCCCAATACGGTAGACGTTTTTATGTGTATTAAGTTAATTTGTTCACTAGTTTGGCTGTTGAAGGAGTAACAGTAAAATATCATAGGTTTAACTTTTAGAATATCATAACCACTGGTGAGTTTCTTTGCATTTTCATTGCCCTTGACAGTGGGCTAAATTAATAATTAAAAAAAGTCTCTGGATTATGTTGAATACAATCTATCAGACGTTAGAAAGGCAATAAAATACCAAGTAGATATTTACAAATTCTGAAGGCTCAAAATTTATCAACCTATTACAAAATCCCTTGATATTATTAGGCACTCTTCTTCCTGAATTAAGGGGGTTGACAACCTTATCGTTCGAGGTGTATTTCAATCAAGAAACGGTTAAGTTTATATCCATTTTATTTGACATTTTAAAAAACTCATCTAGTAAAAATTTCTCAATCGCTTCAGTAGCTTGTCAGATATCGGTCCGTAAAGATATTCTATTTATAGAACACAATGGGGTATTCCTCTATGTAGACGTACAAATTACATTGTACCACAAATAACAAAAATTCTGAGTTCTGAATATGGTCGAAATTACATTGTGTGAATCGGTATTAATTTCAGCAATAGTTAAGCGTTTATCAATTAACGTGCTTTTCATTATGGCCGTAGTTAATTTCAGCGTAACATAGTATAAAACTCCTGTTAATTTATGATAAAAAGATGTCCATCTACATTTTGGTACAATTCGATAAGACGACACGTTGCAGATTTGATGGGTTTATGTGCGTCATTCACTGCATCTATATACATAAGACAATCGAATAAGCCTCAGTCTAATGATTCACCATTTAAATATCGAATAAGCCGGAACAAAACAGAAATTTGTGTACAATTCCATAAACGACATTTCATGTTTTGATTAAGGGGGTTTATTGATATCAACCATGACTTGAATAACATTAGCAATCGACGATGAGCGGTCTTAGGATCAGTATTCAAGCAGGTTAAATATTAGCATAGGTCACCGACTTATTCTTTAGATAGAGGGCGTTATTTCTGTAGGGGTGGGGCACAATAGTTGACCTACGTCTGGCTCTTAATTCACAGAGTTTTTACATTTCTTAAACATTAATTTTTGCAAAAAAAAAACAACATTATGTGATTCCAGACATTTCAGTAATACTTTGGTATCAGCAATATGCTAAAATACAAATTTTCAGACAAAAAACGTTTGGCAGGCCGGTAAGTCATTAAGCTTCCAGAGACACTCAAAGACCTATAAGTTGCTTATCGTAAATTAAAATCTGTAATTTTTTTTAACTTTATGTACTCAATAATATAAGAAATCATGTAAGCCCAAAATATTAGGGGGTCACCGAACTCATTCTCTGAAAAATTTGGCCTGAAGAGGGGTGGGGTCCAACAAGATAATGAGATAACTCTTTCAGTTCCTTACTTTTTATTCATAATATATTCACATAGTTTTTTAATGACTGGTTTTCTCCACCGAAAAATGATACATCAGATAGTTCAATGCTCTCAACACCAACCGAAGAATCGGGTTCACGGAAACTAGGTGTCGGAGAATGTTTGTTTTCAAAGTAAGTTGTTACCCAGGAGGAATGTTGCTATCCATGACTTTGTCTGGTGTCGTCATTCTGTTTGTATGTCGAAGACACATTAAACTGCCTTTCTACTTTACATGTCCTCACCGACAATCAGAAATGATTGGTCTACCTTTATGAATTTTGTTGGAAACGGAACACTCCGTGTAAATGTGTCGTTGGCCAGACTCAGGGGACGCAGAAAGGTAGTCATACTGTTTGTCTGAAATGAATTTCTTATTTACCAAATTTTGAAGGAATATCGTTTATTTCTTGTATTGTATTCTTATTTTCTTTTTCCATGAAATAGGTCTATCAAGTTGACGGTAGTGATTTAAGTTGTTCAATTGTTTTTCAATTTAAAAAACGTAGTCAACGCTGTTTTGGATGACGCAGCAACTGCCTCTGTCAGTTTTCCTTGTAATAATATTCTTGTCATTTTTTAGGTTATTGAGAGATTTTCGTTCAAAGTTTGTAAGATTGTTTTTCTCATATACCAAAGGCAAATGAGAAATTTCTTCATATAAATTGTCGCAAATGGTTAAAAAATTTTGGTCAATCGCGTTATCTGGTGGATTCCAACCAGATCTATCCGTAAATTTGATTCGTTTACCACGGCCCAGTTTTTCGCGAAAAAAGTAATTTAATTTAAATGTTCGTTGAATTTCAGTTACCGACGTCAAAATTGGTTCAATCGAATGCAGTTTATTTGTGGGTATTTACGTTAACCCTTTGTCCAGAAGTCTTTCTTCAAGGGGAGAAAGTATTCTTGAACTTAAATTGACAACAGTTTGTCCTAATTTTGGAATATTTCTCCCCGCGTTTAGTTTAAATGGGAGACCTAATTTAAATATACAGATTTGGCAGTGGGGGCCTTCTAGTGAACGAGATCTAAATTATTTACCTCGATCATCCATTGAATCGTGGTATGGTCCTTGCAAATTGAGATGGCTTATGAAACAGCAGATCGTTGAATTCACGTAGGTTGACGGCTAAGTTTGGTCTCTGCCGTTGAAGGATAGATGAAATTGGTATATGGGTGGCGAATATTGTTTAGTCCAATATGGAACAGAACTTTGGATGGCATTGTAATTGGTAATTATATCAACGATATGGTTAATTTTGGCTCCAGGATTGGCTTCAGTTCGGGCTCTGCTATTCGGGAAATATTTGATGATCCTATATTGTAATGGTAGGTTTGGTTATTTCAGGGAGTGCCCAAGTCGAGTTGTAAGGTTTACATGTGTTTGCAAGATGTTAAAAACAACTGCCATCTTTTCAAAAGCATATCTCGCCTACAATTTATCCGATTTTTCTAGACTTTGGCTTCAGCAATAGCTTACGATGTCCACTATGACGCTGCGTTGGCCTTTTTTTAAATTATAAAATGAATAGTTTTTAAAAATTTAATTTTTCGTAAATACACAAGCAAAATTTTCTTCAAAACGAAACAACATTTTCCAAAAATCTAAAATGACATACATGTAGAGATACACATCGACTTGTGTTTTTCAAAATTTCAACCTTCTATATTAAATAGCCTAGTAGGTATGCTAATTTTAAGGGAATAATTGAGGTTTTTTTCGTTCATCTTTCATACCCTATTTCTCAAAGTTGAGATGTCATAAGAAATAAATTTTATATTTTTTGATAGCTGGAAGCCCCATCTTTTCATTGATATTTAAATATTTAAGATAAGTGAAAAAAAAACGTGGTTGAAATCGTCTATTTTTTGTACATAAGTTTAGGGTTGTCAACCCCCTTAAGCTTGTAAATGTAGCTATTTAATTTTTCGCTAGAAGCTGCAATCGTAACATCTGGTTACTTGCCGTTTGCGTTATGTACCTCAAAATGAATTAAAACTGCTTGGGCCGTATGCAGCGCTCTTACCTTGACTAAAGTTGAACTTAAGCTAAAGTCTAATTCAACAGTTATGATAAACGACTTTCCTTTTATACATTTTAAAGTCAGAGATAGGTAAGTCTTTCGTAAAGATAGAGCGGTGCATAAATTAAGATAGAGTGCACTAGAAACCTTAGTATTTGTGCGCTTTACAAATTCGGATATTATGTTATGTTATAAGGTTCGACTTCAATCTAACTTTGGTCAAGAGTTAGGTTAAGTACGAGCGCTGCATACGCCCCATAGTGTTTATGTTTTGAATCGTGCCCAGACGTCTTGACAGATGATATCAATGACGTCATAGCCATGCCCATAGTATCAATATTTTTTTGTCATTTTAGAATATGGAACCAGATTCACTCCAAAATTACAGCATCCCAGAAAGATTGCAGCATTGGGCAAAGATTCATCCTAATTCAGAAGCCTTCGTGTTTATTGATAAGGATGGTTTGAGAACCTCTCTAACGTGTAAGGAGATTTTAGACCAGTCTGTGTATTTTGCCAGACAGCTGAGAAAACTGGGTATACAACCTGAACAGGTTATTTGTAGTCTGTTACCCGATTCTCCAAACGGAATCATCGCATTCTTTGGCACCATCCTTGCAGGCTGTGTCATTCTGAATGGGAAGCTTCAACTTAAAGATGGTTCGTTTTTAATCCAAAACATCAACAAAACAAAAAGTCCACTTTTGATTATATCATCTGATCCTAAAGACGAATGTAAGAAATTATTTTCAGAGCTTATCAACAATGGAGACGGAAATTCTGTTTCTTCCAAGACGCTTCCATTTCTCAAGCATGTCTTATACACAGAGGTCAACCAAGATACTGGATTCAAATGGGCCAATCAACTACTAGAGACTGACGACTCAGATGATGACGTCATTTGCTACGATGGTAACGCCGATGCTGTCATAATGTTGTCGTCAGGGACAACTGGTATGTCCAAAATGACGGTCCATTCCCATTTACTTCTAAAAACCATTCTAGAGCCTTTACAACCGAAATGTAGAAACGGGATTTTGAACTCTTACTCATTATGCTGGGTACCAGGTTTACCAAATCACTTTTTATCTACAGGATTGAAATCTGTTCGTATAGACCAGCGAAACCCTCCTTTGATACCTGCTATAGGTCAGTTTATTTATGACCTGTTTTGCCAAGAAAAATGCGATTTATTTTTTGTTGAATATCTTTTCTTAAAGGAATATTTCAGAGTTTTAGAAGAAAAAGGCCGTCCTAAAGATTGGCCGGAACATATTGAATGTATCCTTGGGGGTCGACCAATTTCTTCTGTAGTCGTTGATTGTTGTCGAACTCATTTCGATGTTGTATATAATTTATACGGGTCTACTGAAACTAATACGAACACATTTAAAACTATTAGTAAAAACACACCATATGAAGATTTTAACACAGGCATACCTTGTCCTGGGGTCGAGATCATCGTCAGGGATAAGAATAATGCTCCGATACCCCCCGGGACTGTCGGTAATATCCATGTCAAAACAAAAAGTATAATGAAAAGATATTTTGGAGACCGAAAACTGACTGAAGAATCTTTTGACTCTGACGGATTATTTATTATGAATGATTCGGGATATTTCAACGAAAATGGGGAACTGATAGTTTTTGGGCGAACGAAAGACGTCATTGTCAGAGGTGAAGACTATTTTCACCCCGTTTGGATCGAACAAGTTATCAGACGATGTCCCGAAGTTCATGACGTCATGGTTGTAAAGGTCCCGGATGTTAAATTTGATCAAGAGATATGCGCATGCGTGGTGCTGGTTCCTGGATCAAAATACAGCGTGGAACAAATAGAAGTGTTCTGTAAGAATAGTTTTGTTCCTGAAGATCTGGAACATGTACCAGCTTGTCCACGGTACTGTATTTTAATGGATAAGATTCCTGTCAATCGGAATGGGAAACCGGATAGAATGGCCACTGAAAAATATGCTAAACAATATTTAAACCTTTAAACCTTCACTATATTCTTGTATTTATAGTATAAATATTCATTATTATTATCTTTGTGTAATGTATTAATATGTGGTTGATTTAACGACGCAGATAGAGTAGGCGGGGGGGGGGGGGATTGTGAGAGCAACGGTTGGTTCATGTATATATCTAATAATTGCTTTAGGAACATGAGCATGACAAGGCCAATTCCACTAAGCATACCTCCCATCATACCATACCCACCCATTCCAACTAGCATACCTCCTATCATACCATACCCACCTATTACAAAAGGCCTAGCATACAATCTACCTCTGGGTATGCTAGTTGGAATGGGTGGGTATAGTATGCTGGAAGATATGGTTAGTGGCATAGGTAGATTGGGGTGATAGGAGGTATGCTAGATGGAATGGGTGTGTATGGTATGATGGGGGGTATGCTAGTTGAAATGGGTGGGTATGGTGTGATGGGAGGTATGTATGGTGGAATTGGTAAATTGTATGCTAGGCCTGTTGTAATGGGTGGGTATGGTATGATGGGAGGTATGCTTAGTGGAATGGATGGGTATGGTATGATGGGGGGTATGCTAGTTGGAATGGGTGGGTATGGTATGATGGGAGGTATGCTTGTTGGAATGGATGGGTATGGTATGATGGGGGTATGCTAGTTGGAATGGATGGGTATAGTATGATTGGAGATATGGTTAGTGTGTGTATGGTGTGATGGGAGGTATGCATGTTGGAATTGGTGGATTGTATGCTAGGCCTGTTGTAATGGGTGGGTATGGTATGATATGAAGTATGCTAATTGTAATGGGTGGGTATGGTATGATGGGAGGTATGCTAGTTGGAATGGGTTGGTATGGTATGATGGGTGGCATGGTTAGTGTAACTGGTAGATTGTATGATAGGCCAGTTGGAATGGGTAACTTGAAAATTCAAGTTACTAACTTGAAAATTCAAGATACTAACTTGAAAATTCAAGTTACTAACTTGAAAATTCAAGATACTAACTTGAAAAATCAAGATACTAATTTGAAAATTCAAGTTATTAACTTGAAAATTCAAGTTACTAAGTTGAAAATTCAAGTTACTAAGTTGAAAATTCAAGATACTAACTTGAAAATTTAAAAGAAAAAAAAAATGAATGGCCCTAATACGCTTCCGTACGTAAACTTTGTCAGATCTTAATTTTTTTAGTGTACGAATTTTATAAACTAAACGCTTAATTGTAGAGAAATGTGTATCTATGTCTTTTGAAAGTTTAACTGATAATGAGCCATTGTAAAGCTACACACCTTTATGAAGTAGAACTGATTAATGGACTTTTAGTACTTAAATTTTAATTAACCCTTTTAAAACACATGCAATTTGATTTAATAGATACATGGATGTCAATGGCATAGCGTAGAAATATTTCCTGGATACTTTACGATGTTTTTGATAATTAATCTTTTGCATACTGCAAACCTGCGAATCTGTCTTGTTACGGTTCAGGTACGGTCTGAAAATTTATAAAGACCGTCGAGGGATAAATAGGGTGACTTAGACATTTTATGTGTGCTAAGAAAGTCTTATTTTATTCACTAATTTGACTGTTGAGGGAGCAACAATAAAATATTGCAGTTTTAAACTCTATAATATCATAACATCTGATGAGTTTATCCTTTTGTAATGTTCATAATCCTCTTCGAATGTTCATTATCTTTTTGAAATGTTCATTATACCCATGGCATGTTTATTTTCCACCTACTTCACATGTTCATAATCCTCTTTACATGTTTTTTATCCTCTTAATATGTGCATTATACTGTTGGCATGTTTATTATCCTCTTGACATGTTCATTATTCTCTTTGCATGTTCATTATACTGTTGGCATGTTCATTATCCTCTTGACATGTTCATTATTCTCTTTGCATGTTTATTATCCTCTTGACATGTTCATTATTCTCTTTGCATGTTCATTATACTGTTGGCATGTTCATTATCCTCTTGACATGTTCATTATTCTCTTTGCATGTTTATTATCCTCTTGACATGTTCATTATTCTCTTTGCATGTTCATTATGCTGTTGGCATGTTCATTATCCTCTTGACATGTTCATTATTCTCTTTGCATGTTTATTATACTGTTGGCATGTTCATTATCCTCTTGACATGTTTATTATATTATCCTCTTGACATGTTCATTATTCTCTTTGCATTTTCATTATACTGTTGGCATGTTCATTATCCTCTTGACATGTTCATTATTCTCTTGACATGTTCATTATCCTCTTGACATGTTCATTATTCTCTTTGCATGTTTATTATACTGTTGGCATGTTCATTATCCGCTTTATATGTTCATTATCCCCTTGACATTTTCATTATTCTCTTTGCATGTTCATTATGCTGTTGGCATGTTCATTATCCAATAGCCTCCATGTTTGACACTAACTGAAAATGCTAAATTAAAAACAAAAGCCAATGAAAATAAAACTTAAAGTTTGGTCTCTGGATTATGTTGATCTGGTGATTGAAGTTTCAATCAATTTCCTTCAGCTATACACAGTTTCACACCTTGTTGAACCTAGCTGGGCATGCGCTGTTAAGAGGTGTGAACCGTGCATAAGCAGAGCCTATACCAGAGTATACAAACTGTCTATATCTGTATAGGATATGGATACAGTTGTCAAGAGACCGGCAGTATTCACTCTTTGTGGGGTGAAAGAAATTATGTGCATTCTGACCACAGAATAGTGACATTGTACATAGTTCTGACTAACATTTAAATAGCTATTTTTGTTGTCAACTGTTTCTTGATAAATACAACGCATATAATCCATTGTTACTGAATGTCTTGGTACAAGTGAATATAAACGAATCTGAAGTCACGGACGCAATCAAATCTCTAAAACCTAAAAAATCTAACGGCCCTGACAAGGTCAATCATACTATCTTAGCAAACACTATCACTTCCATTACCAAACCTCTGTGTATTCTCTTCAACAAATCTCTTTCTTCTGGAACTTACCCAAAATGTTGGAAGGAGGCATTAGTTCTGCCCCTATTCAAAAAGGGAGATAATTGGAATGTTACTAATTATAGACCAATCTCCTTATTGAGTTGTATTAGCAAAGTCTTCGAAAAGGTCATCTTCAAACACTTGTACAATTATCTTCATACAAATGACTTGCTGTATAACTATCAATCAGGTTTCAGACCCAAATTTTCAACAGTACAACAGCTACTTGAAATATATAACGACATCCTACTACAGATTGAACGCCGTAAATTTTCTTGCTTTACCTTTTGTGATATATCTAAAGCTTTTGACAGGGTCTACCACAGAGGTCTCGTATTAAAACTCGAAAAGTATGGAATTAGCGGAAACATACTCCAATGGTTTACCAGCTACGTAAGTGGTCGTTCTCAACAGGCCATTCTAAATGGTACCCGCTCCAGTCCATGTTATCTTTCATCAGGTGTGCCGCAAGGATCAGTCCTTGGGCCCCTGTTATTTTTGATATACATTAACGACATTCATGACAGTCTTCAAAATCTTGCTCGTCTCTTCGCTGACGATACAGCAATTGGTTCAACGGGAACCACGATAGCGGATATCGAATTATCTCTCAATCCTGACCTTCATAATCTTCACATTTGGTCACAAAAATGGCTAGTAAACTTTAATGCACAAAAAACCAAATTAGTTATATTCACAACTAAAGAAGTTAACTCATTCCCAACTATTCTCCTTGGAAACAATGAACTCGAATTTGTTAATTCCCACAAGCACCTAGGCGTTACTTTATCAGCGGACTGCAAATGGTCAGCACATATCAACAATATATCTAATTCAGCATATAAGCTACTTAATATTCTTCGAAAACTAAAATTCAATACAAGTCGCGAAATTTTAAGCTCAATCTACAAATCTTACATAAGGCCCATACTTGAATACGCATGTGAGGTTTGGGACGGTTGTAATGTTGGCGATAGTAATCGTCTAGAAAAGGTTCAATTAGAAGCAGCACGTATCGTAACCGGCCTTCCTAAATTCTGTTGTAGGGATGCATTAAACCATGAAACCGGCTGGGAACCTTTACGCAAAAATAAACGTCTTGCTACTTTCTACAATATTTATCATCATCATGTCCCTTCATATCTTTTTGATATTTTAGACAATCAAACCCGAAATGTAAATTATAACCTTCGAAATTCTGCTGACATTGTAGTGCCTTCAGCACGAACAACACTTTATGAAAATTCATTCTTTCCTAAAACAATTAGGGACTGGAACTCTCTTCCGAATAACATTAAAGCTTTACCCAACAATGCGTCATTTAAATATAACTTGAAATTACAATCAAAGCCTGTAAGTGCACCAAGTTTCTATTCTTATGGTGAGCGCATCTACAATATTGCTCATACAAGACTGCGTCACGGATGTAGTTCGTTGAAAGGTGACTTGCATAGAGTAGGTCTTATTGATAATCCTCTCTGTGAGTGTAATCTCGCTAGCGAATCCACATACCATTATTTCTTTGAATGTTGTAAATATACAAAAGAACGATGGGAACTTATGGCCAAACTTCTACATTTTGAGAAAATAAATCTTAATCTGCTACTCTGGGGTGATTCTCCCAATACTAGCATCGATTTGAATGTAAAATTGTTTAAAGATGTTCAGAATTTTATCAAAGCCACAAAAAGATTTGGTCAATGATTGTTGCAGTATACTATTTTTTTTTTTTTTTTTTTTTTTTTTTCTCTTCTTTTTGACGCACTTCCCTTTGTCTTACTATAATATAATTATAGACAATGATTATTGTAAATAGCCATCTTTGTATATATATTTCATTAACTAGTATTTTGTTATGGAGAGGACTTATCTTAAGTTCCTGTAACTTGTGTTCAATCCATTTGTGTATTGCAATAAAATATGTTTAAACCAAACGCAATCGTAGAATATAATGAGAATAATATAACCTTACAGCCTACCACTGAAAATGTCGTATATTCCGTTTATCATTATCGCTCAATATCTGAAATTTTTAATATCAGGCCAATATCAATGACAAACATGTTTGATTATTCTCGGTAAAAAACCTGATACGTTGAAATAATTCAGACTATGCCCCTTCTAATGACAATCGATGCCCACCCCTAGGTTTGTAGTCTGGTCACAGGCCTGTATGTTGCGCTAGCTAGCCAGTTGAAATCAAAAATTGCGAACGCCTGTTTTATTGCCTCTTTACTCTTTACATCTAAACGCTACTTTGACTGGAATTCAGGTTTCGAAAATTCTGATGTCGAAAGTTCGACCAAGCGTTTTTACTCATGACTGAACGATATGCTAATGAAATTTTTTACCTCACAAACTAGTAAAAATTAGACCGGATAACAAACCATGTTTTAACAGCGAAAAGAAATTAGAATTAGAGATAGACTACAAGAGAGTGATTCGAAAACAAAATACTAACAATAGTGATGTTGTGAAATTCAAACACCAAAGAAACAAAGTGAACAATATGAAAAAAAACCTAAAACTTTCTTTCGAAAAGAAAATCACTGATGAAAAAAACGATTCTGGCAGTAAGAATCGTAATTATTGGGAAGTTTTAAAACATCTTCTTGGTAAAAACACTAAGTCCAATTCTATACCACCTTTGGTTGAGCCGACGTTAACGTTGTTTACTCGGATATTGATAAAGCCGAGTTGTTTAATTCATTTTTTTTTTCTAGTATCTGTAACAATAATTCTTCTAGCAATATTTGTGATTTTTCAGCGCGCATTACTTCCTTCTTTCGTATGCCATAAAATAGAAGAAACAGAAATTAAAGATATTATAAAAACTCTTAAACCGAAAAAAGCTAACGGTCCTGACAAAATTAATCAAACGGTCTGATAAATACTGCTAATATAATAGTGCGTCCTCTAAGTTTAATCTTTAACAAATCTCTTTCGTCGGGAATTTTTCCGAGTTGTTGGAAGGAAGCTTTAGTGCTTCCATTTTTTAAAAAGGGGGATAATTGGACTGCGTCGAATTATAGACCTATATCGTTGCTCAGTTGTATTAGTAAGGTTTTTGAAACGATTGTTTATAAACACTTATACAACTTTCTTAAAGGGATAATGGCGTTAGAATACACTCGTTCTACGGCTTATATTTGTGTTTCATATTGACTATTAGTTAAATAAGTATGAATCCCACACTTTACCAAATTTTATAAAGCCACAAAAAAAATATTTTCGGAATTTAAAAAAAAAAGTGAGCCAGCGACGATTCCATTCAGTTTGAGAATAAAAGCGTCTGGTAAATCAACGCTAAAACATCATTTTGGAATTCAACAGTAGGGGTCAAGGACGCGTGAAAACCCACATGTTAGAGTTACTTCCCTTTATATTTACACAATTTGAAAATCGCTTGATGGATGGCTCAAGCGTTTTATGATTAACTACTTTATTTTGGGGATTTATCGGATTTTAGAGGGATTTTGATGTATAGGTAAGTCCACTGATGGATATATACTGTTATTGTCCAAATTTGAGTGAACTTAAAATTTTATGTTCGTTCTAACGCCTATTATCCCTTTAATAGTAATAACATACTACACAGATATCAATCGAGTTTCAGAGCGAATTTTTCTACAGTTCATCAGTTAATTGAAATTTACCATAATATTTTTTCATCTATCGAAAGACGTCAATTTTCCTGCTTCACAATTTCTGACATCTCTAAAGCATTTGATCGAGTTTATCACGACAGTCTAATTTTGAAACTTGAGAAATATGGTATAACTGACACCTATATGGAGTGGTTCTCTGACGTGGTTATCGGTGCATATCGATGACTAAAAGGTGCTAAAAGATTTCTACAGCATGAAAGACAATCTTTTAACAACGTAATCGTTAATTATGTAAGGTTTACATGTGTTTGCAAAATGTTGAAAAAAACTGTCATTTTTCCAAAAGCATATCTCGCTTACAATTTATCCGATTTTTACAAACTTTGGCTTCAGCTGAAGCTTACGATGTCCTATAACTCTACGTTGGCTTTTTTTTTATATATAAAATGAATACTTTTTTAAAAATTCAATTTTTCGTAAATGCACACGAAAATTTTTGATTTCTATAAATATCTCCAAAACAAAACAAAAAGCCAACGCGACGTTGTAGAGATACATGTAGACTTGTGTTATGCAAAATTTCAAATAGTCTAGTAGATATATATAGGATATCCTATGGCCACGAGTGGATATGGTTTTTATGCCATGAGTGCTTGTGATATTTTCGCGAGTGGCGTAGCCACGAGTGAAAATATCACAAGCAATGGAATAAAAACCATACCCACGATAGCCATTGGATATCCTTTATCCATACCTAATTTTGAAAAATATAAATATGTATAATACTCTAATATAAAGGCAGTGGTTCGTTGACGATGAGTTTGGTCCCGCCATCGATCCCAAAAGTGTATAAGGTTTCTACAAGCGAGTGAAAGAAAATCTTTTATCCAACTGATGTTAGATTTTGGTTTATCTATTGTTCACAACATAGTATGAAAAAAAACAAATGTTCTTATCAAATAAGCAATGCGTTAAACGATGACAGCCTTTGGCCCCGCCAATCGAATGCCAAATGTCTATAACTCAAGTTGGCTGTATTATTGTCATAAAATGATATCAGTTTTATCCAAAAAAATTAAATTTTTGGTAAATGCACACGAAAACATTTGACAAAATCATCTCCAAACAAATGACAATTTTTATGTTTTCAATGCGAGTATGGTAAAGAATACATTAATAATTGACTTTTTTTTTTGTTATGCATCAACCCATTTCTAACACTTCTAATCAATTTGAAATTTTTATTTTTCATGTCAAGTATGGGATAAACTAATTTAATTAATAATTGACGTTTTTTTTTTTGTTCATCTATCATACCCTATTTCTCAAAGTTGAAATGTCATAAAGAAATAAATTTTATATTTTTGGATAGCTGAAAGTCCCCTATTTCCATTGATATCAAAATATTTCTATTTTTTGTACATAGGTTTAGGATTGTCAACCCCCTTAACCGAGTCATACGAAACTACGTATTGTTCGTTTGTAATTGTAACACGAAGATAGTCATTTTGAATATCTTTCTCGACACGGTCGACTTTAATAAGATTATTTTATAAAACCTATAAATTACATTCACATGTACGATATCAGCGACTTACGGAAGCGAATGTTAACTTGTCATCCAACAACCAACCAAACAATTTCCACTATTCAGTTGAAATATCAGCATTGTACTTGGTGTAGAATAACAATCTTTACCTTATATCCCAATATGCACACTTCTTTTACAACCATGCACTTCCAGTACTAAAACTTTATACTGTTGCTAACATGTGTGACTATAAAATGATGACTCATGTATCACTTACGGTCAGGATCTTTTATTCTATTGGATGGAAATTATGCACAATAAACAATATATATGATTTTTGTCACCATTTTTAATTTACACCGATATTGGAGGCTTCAGGCGTGATTTAGAAAAACCGGAAGTCCTCACAACAAAACCGAATATTTGCGGATACGATAGAGAGTTGGTTTCTTGGTGGATTTTGACGAAACGAATTGGCTGTTGCAAATGTGGGCTAATTCGATGACCATCGCTATTTTCATTCATTGTCAGTAATATCTTAAAATCAGGTTCGCTTTATCAATCCGGGGTTAAACTGAATAAACAGTCAGAGAGACTTATTATCAGAGACTACCTTACCCGAATATATTATCTCCCTTGAACTCTCTAATAGAAAAGAACACAAATGTTTCATGTTTTTATTATGACGTCACATTTTGTACAGTCGCTATTTATCAATAGAACCAGCAAGGTTTATAACCATTAATAATAACCTGGTTATCCATTATTGGAACCATCGCCCAGCAGGCTATTTGTAACACATAGCGTCCATTAATGACCAGCGTATACGACATGGTCCGACGGATCCTGTGAAACTAAAATCTAAAAAGAAGGTATTTTCAAGAACATTCCAGAAGTTGGCAAAGAGCCAAACTATCCACGTTTCTTCAATTAATCTGAAAACTTCATCAGTTTCGTGTCTCATTGTTAAAGGGGCCCAGGCTTTATTTGTTTCGGACAATCATACCTTTGAAATTTGAGCCTTCAAATCCATGTGTATCCATAATTATCCGTGTTTGAAAAATCATAATGACTTAAGAAATTACGAACGTCCCGCCATATTGGAAAACGGTTCGTCTTGATAATCAGAGTTATCCTTCCCGTCGTGCAAAAGTGGTCATCTATATAAACAGACTACAACGCATTTTTTCAATTGTAGACTTTGTCAACAGGAAACACAATTTTCAGACTGACTGGAGACCAGCCGCGTACAGCACGGAAAAAAATGAAAAGTGAAATTTTTTGTTTGGGCATATTTCAAGGTATTTTGCGATTTTCTCAGAGCTTGAATATTTCTGAGGACTGTTTAAATGTAACAAAGGCCCAAAACGACCCCTAAAAATCAAGCCTGGGCCCCTTTAATATTAAACCAAAAACCATGTCTAGGAAAGAAGTTACACGAAAAAGGCGTATCAGAGGAGGTCATTGAGCATCTGTAAAACGCCTTGTTTCAATAGTTGTTGAAATAGGCCCATTCCACACCAAGGAACATTTTCCCAAATTAGACTCAATATTAAAGTCCTTAAAGGAAAAAGAAGGCATTCTTCGTGGGTTAAATGATGATATCCTAGCAGCTATATCTGATGTGATAGATGAAGAAATCGGAAATGCTGATGAGTTTTCCCTTCTGATTAATTCAACTCTTACTTTCACTGGAGCCCTCAATTTCTCAAATTAAGTTGGCACCAGATAAGCCTCCCCAAAATGACCAGCCTGCCATAAATCTAAATCAAAACGATGTTAGTACTTCTAAAAAATCGAACAAGCTGATGATAATGGTAGCTCCAGTAGTGGACAAGCTTTAGATCCAGAAATCAGGATTCCCAATACGCAGAGATCTGAAGCTACCTAAGTTGACAATGAGAGAATTCAATGGAAATTTGGAAAATTTGACAACATTTTGGGACTCCGTTCGAAGCCATTATTCATAACAATCCAAGCATAATCCAAATCCATCTTACCAATCCAAAACACAACTACATAATTATAAACCAAAGCCTAGTAATTTACACGGACAAGGTACAGCTACAGCATTGCTGACAATGAATGAATCGAATAGCCAGTCACGTCATACATGTACTTATTGTCATGGATCTCATCCCTCGAACAAATGTTATAATGTAACTAGTATTGAAGCAAGGAAACAGTATCTTCGTAAGGGTAAAAGATATTACATTTTGTTTGAAAAAGAACCACTTCGGAAGGAATTGCGATGCAAAAAATTGTTGCCATTGTGATCAGAGAGACCATACTAGTCTTTGCCTAGAGCTCCACCCTATGTATAATCCAGGACCTGCTTATCCAAATCAAACCCACCTTAACCAGAGAGACAGGCAGGAACAACCTCCTTGCCATCACAAGGGCAGACTTTTCAACCCTAAAGAAATGTTGAAACTCCAAGAGATTAGGGTGGTAACAAAAATTGGATATCCCAACCCTGTAGTGAAAGCCAGTTAAAGGGAGGTAACCAACATTATCAATCCAGCCAACAAAGGAATCTGCAACAAATAATTGTATGGTGTTGTATGTAGCCTCGACCACTCCAGTTTTCCTTCAGACAGCTCAGTGTATAGCATTTTCTCCACTTCAGTTCCAAAGAAAGGCTACTATCAGACTAATTCTAGATTGTGGAAGTCAGAGGTCTTATATTACCTTTAGAATCAAGTAATTTCTCAGATTACCAATAATTAACCGGAAGGAAATACATGTAATAATAAAAACATTTGGGTTAACTGAGGAAACTAAGCAAACTGTTGATGTTGCTCACGTGATATTACTCTCGATGCCTTTGTAGTCCCACTCATTTGTGAACCATTGACTTGTCAACCACTAAACGAGGCCAAGCGATGTTTTCCCCAATTGTATGAGTCTCAGTTTGCGGATGCTTCAAATAATGATGATATGGTTATAGATATGTTGATAAAATCTGATCAATATTGGACACTTGACTCTGGTGGTGTTATAAGGGGGGGGGGGAGAATGGTCTTGCTGCCATATCAACTAAACTAGGCTTTGTGTTATCCGGACCAGTTCATTCCATTAACATTGATTCTCACCAAAATGCCCCACTCCTTTTTCCATGTGGCCTCCATTTCTGCTGTTGAGTGAGTTTCTTGAAAAAATATTATGTTATATTTACATTAGCTGTTGTTTTTCTCCATTGGACTAATGTTAATACGTGTGGCGTTTATGAGACAATAACTGCCATTGCCTCATCACCAAAACATTGAGCGTAGTAATACACGGTAACCAATGTAAATAAACATGGCCGTCGCGCTATTAACGTCGATCATCTTCACGCTTGAACGTAAAATTCCTATTTTAATGATGAATTCTAATATGTAATAAAGTTTCCATTAGCCTAACCCAAAGCCAATCTAATACTCACAGTCTCATACAAGAATAATTGGCAAAATGCGATAGAACTCAATCGAATTAGGCCTGAGTGTACTGGCCATAGCCGTAGACCCATTTGACCTAGTTACTCGCTTCAGTTTAAGAGCCTAAAAGTGCAGGTTTATGGATTGTTTAATATTAAGTTTCAAAATACTATACTTTTGCTGAAAATTAACTGAATTGAGTGTAAACTGTGGTCACCTATCAACATATGGAGCGTGCCTTCTTCTAGATTGGTCTTTATAGTTTCTTTCATTTTCTCAACTTTCCTAATTGTTTACATGCGGTCAGGTCTAGCCGAATCACCTCTCCGTTGTTCAATTGTATCCGCGTTCATTAAATTTCATGATTTTGTTGCTTTTCGTCGTTAAAGACGGAATTCATACCAAAATGTTTTATATTTATTGATAAATGAATTGATTTATAAAGATTAAACATAAAATTGAGATAAACATTGTTTTTTCTTACATTTTGAGAGCTTTCCCCCGCGAACTATTTTCTGACGAAAAGAAAATGGCTATTCCATCAACAAGATCAACTCCAGCGACAAAGGCGGGTAATATGAAATTTTCACGCAAAGAGTAGAATTTGTCGTGGTGACAGGTTTTGAAAACGTAAATATAAGCAATAAACGGTCACCCTATGGCGGTTATGGTCGTATATCAGGACAAAGGTTGGATGGAAAATTAATCATAAATGCGCTAACGCGCATTCATTCAATTTTCCATCCAACCTTTGTCCTGATATACGACCATACCCGCCATAGGGTGACCGTTTATTGCTTAAATATTTTTTGTTTTTTATCAAGTTAAATAATTGCTGTCGTTTTTCTTTATTTCCCCGACCTCTCGCGTTAAATGACGCTATTTCAATATTGAATGAAAGGATAAATTTTGTATATTGAAAACTGAAAAATGGTTTTTGTCGTATATTACTAAAAATACATATAAATTTGTGTGACCAAAGATGGATTTTAAAGGTTCGAGTTCGTAGATTTGTGTACTAACGTAAATACAAAACTTATAAACAAACATATAATAAAGAAAACATGTAATGGGTTGCATACTGTATAGGCTAGGGTCTTTAAAATTCAATGAAGTAGGAGTGATCATTCTATATCGGGACGATGGATTATTTATTTAACATCGAAAAGAGAGAATAAACATATACACATATATATTATTTACTTATTAACTTGTGTGGATCACACATTTCACACTCACTATCACACATGACTACACTGTAAACTATATCTACCGAAGTTGAATGACTATACCAACTGCCTACTATAACTAGTTTACAGTAATTTATGGGGAAACTACTTAAAACGCATATATAGTTCTAAAACAATAACTTAATCTTAAACATGTCCACATTGCGATCGTTAATAATTCAGTCAAATTCTATAGAACATGTTGTATTTAATTGACATGTATAGGTTTCCAAAACCGATGTATAGCCTCGTGGATTGTCACAGTTCTTAGGCATTTGAAATCACCTTAAAATAATGTGTTGACTGGGAGATTAAAACCTGCCTGTACAATTATGAAGGGGATGAAAAAGGATCTGAACTAGCCAGTTATAATTTTAATTGACGGTGTTTATGTGTTCACATAAGTTAACTAAGCTTGATCACAGAAAGATGACCAATTGTTTGCAGTTACAATGATTAAACTAGAACTGTGAACAGCTCCGAGCGTGGCAACGGTGCGTTATCCCATGGATTTCGGACCTTTCAAAACTTCTATCCTGCTAGCTTTCTATGCCGCTACATTTTGTGAAGAAGAAATTGATTCTTTTAACATTCATGTTAAAAAATCATTTTGTAATTTTAGTTCCAATTAACATTCAAACTGTTTGATAATATGCTAATTCACAGCTTTAGAAAGTGGTATTTTTCAAAAATCGGCATCCTTTTTTCTTTAATTTTTATGTCCTTTCATTTGACACCAAAATCATCAAAATTGAATATACCTTTAGCTCTGAATAAAATTTTACCGTTTTTCAAATAATGCAAATGGCAGCCAAAATATCAATTTTCGTGTCTAGTAAATTCCCCCGATTCTTTAAGTTTTAATGATACATGTATCTACATATTAGTACATGTTGCAGTGATATTCATACTTAACCCAGGAAGTGGGTTAATCGGAAGTTTAAATTTGAATTTCTTAAAAACCGGAAATGACGCAAAATTTTAGAATGCACAAATTTCTCTTCTGTTTTGATCTCTTTTAGCACTGAAATTTTCAAAGCAATCGGACAAAAAACCTAGAAAATAGAAAATGTGGTCAAATTTGCGAATTTCGATTCAAAAATGGTTCGAAATTCAACTTTTTTTAACTGCTTCCCTATTTGATATTTTTACCAGATTCAAAAAATGGAAACCCGAGAAAAATTGATCCAAAAATGCACATTGTAGTGTCAATTTTCGACTTTTTGCACTTTGCAACTGTTCCAATTTATATTCATCCAGTCATAGACCATAAATGAATATGTATGACATTGCAAATATTGCCACAACTATTACAGTTTCTTCAGATTAGGCGACACAAAATGAAAATTTTTTGAAATTACGAAAACAAAGCAGTGCGTTCGCTGAAAAACAACGAGGGTGGCAACGAGCCAGTATTTCTTGGATTTCGTACCTTTTGAAGCTTTTGACCTGTTCCGATCTTTTTCAAGTTTTAAACAAGAAACTAAAAGTTTTGGGAATCTGATAAGATAAGCCACCCCAGAAATATTAAAAATTCTTAACAATAAATAATAATCAAAATAATAAAACATTAGAACCGTAGGAACGGTACTGAGCAGTAAGCATGCGATTATTTACATTGGTAAGCGGTTGCATTTTGAATCAAGAGTGAAAAACAAATAACAGTCGGTATGTGAATGTGAATTAAATAAATACAAAGTCGCAATGATGATCAAAATAGCTATTGTTATACATCATTGGAAAGAGAAAATCAAGTCCATTTCATGAAAAAAGGCTATTTTAAAATCACAATTTTCAAATGGTCGAAAAAATGGAGATAAGCATCGGATTGAATAACCTTCAAAATGAGTATTTTGTAAATATTTACAATATTCTTGTAATATTATTAAAAATGTAATATGTGGGAGATCAAATTAAGGCATTAACTTTGACTTTCTATACCTTTGGATAATTAAAAGGTCCAAAGTCATATCACCGAGACGTATTTTATCTCCCATCCGCATATTTTGACTGAACATATTATCAGTAATATTAGTTCTTCATTGTGCCTCAGATATTTGTTTTACCTTTGAACAGCCTACCTTTTCCTATAGCTATAGCACTGCTCTCCAATCTTTAATGTTATAGACGCAGTGGATTGATCATATTCAGTGTATTCCTTCCAACAGGAATATTTCAATATTAAAGTTTTTTGTAAAAGTTATGAGTGGTAAATATAAAAAGATGTTTTAAAATACATATGAAATACAGTTATTGAATCTAACCTTTATAAGCAGTATTTTGTTAACAATATTCTTAAATTATTAGAATAATTTTCAGTTGGCTTGATTAAATAGATTAACCATTTCTTTAATTATTTTGTATTTCGAAAAGATCAAATTACCTCCCTTATCAACGTTGGTTCAAACGGTTGATATTAATAACAAAACGTGTATTATGACTACTTTCGGAGAGCTATAAAACCGGAAGTAAACATAGGAGAACGAAAATGAACATACCATTGGATAGATTTGATCAAGAGGTATATCTTGTAATCAGGCCTCGATGTATTCAAAGTTCAAGGTCACAAGGTATGAGGCTTGAAACTTTTAACAATTACTGAAAAAATTCAACCGGAAATTGCTTCCCATACTTTTTTGCGCAATCGATTGTAGTTACCAGAAATACAAATATCACACAACTCAAATTTAAAATTAAGGCCCCATTTTGATTTTTACAAAAGTAGGTCATATCAATTTTGCGGCCAAACTATCAACAATTCCTACCCTAAAAGTGTCCTTCATTCTTTAAGTCATATCGATAGAAACGTATCAATATAAGTTTTGGTGACATTCAGACAATACTTAATGAGTGGGCTAACCGGAAGTTTGTACCTTTATTTTGTGGAAAATTGTTTTCTTTTGTGGTCTGTTTTAGCACAAAAAATTTCAAATCAATCGGACAAATACACGAGAAAATAGAAAATTTGGTCAAAATAGGCAAAATTCGGGTCAAAAATATGTGCTATGAATTTTCAAAAATCGAATTTTTTTTAATGCTATCGATTGAACGCACTGCAAAAAAAAAAAACATTTCGAAAACAAAGCAGTGCGTTCATCGAAAAAAAAGTCTTGTGAAAACAAAGAGTGACAAATTTCTTATTTTTCACTCAACAAAATAAATAAATAAAACGTGAATTAGGCAGATGAAAGCAAGCAACTGCGATGTGACATAGCGTGATAAATAAAATAGGCAATAATAGTCCTCGTTCCGAGATGACATAATAGAGATGAATTTTTCATGAGGTGGATAGTAACAGATATGAGAAGGGATACATTTGTTCCGTAGCTCCTTTTGAGCTGTAATTATTAACAAAAAATGATATGTATAATAACTGTTGCGACGAGGACTGCGAAGTCACTTGACTACTGTTGAAGTAAACGACACATTAGTAATGCAAACTTTTCCTTTAATTGAACTAAACTTTTGATAATTCAAAAAATTAAAATTTTTACTTTTGTCTCTTTCTGATTTATAATTTAACACTTTTTTTTAAATGTTAGAATTTTAATCTGATCGAAATAAAAATTTAACATGTTGATAGACAATGTGCTTGTCAACTAAATATGTTTTAAAATATCGACAATTTTTGCTCATTCGACCTAAATTTAAATTTAACATTTCCCGAATTTTTTAAGATATTTGAAATTTTTTTTACAATAAGTCTATAACCCACATGATTTAATAAAAAATTTAAATTGAACCTAAAACCCCGATTAAATATTAGAAAACAAAAATTTAGGGGTTAATCGGACAATTGTAATTTTGACGTCTATGTAATCTTCAATTGATTGCTAACAATTCTCAGGAAGCCGAATTTTGAATTTCGATTAAGCTTTTCCTTTATTTCCGATCATATTTTTTCACTAAGTGCCTAATTTTCGAAGGTTCATATATCGTGACCTTGACCTTTGGTGACCTTGTCTGCACAAAAGTTATTGCCCTTGTCGAGACCTTTCTATTGATGTCTTCATTTTTGTCGTGCAATATCAACTTCCGGTTTTACTACAGCCATTTGAAAATAGCAATTTTAACTTTGAAGAGCTCTGTCACGTGACCTCATTTACATACGTCAAAATTTCTTTCATGTCTTTATTACACGTAACCTATTCTTTCCAATGATGTATAACACTTGATATTTTGATCAAAATTGCGCCTTTGAGAATTTGAAAATTTTGTTCTAAGTTCTATAGTAATTGTGCGTGATTTATAAAAGAGCACGTGTTTTTTTAAATTACGTATTTTTCAGGAAGTCGTCAAATTCGTTAATAGATTTGATCGAACATGATAAAGAGAGACAAAAAAGTGAAAAAATATAATCCGGAAGTAACACTTAAACCGCTATCATGAAATGACTAACTTTTGTAAAACGAAAAATGGGGCCTTAGGGGTTAATCGGACAACTGTAAGTTTGATGTCTATGTAATCCTCAATCGATTGCTTACAAATCTCTGGCAGCCAATTTTTGAATTTCGATTTAGCTTTCCTTTTATTTCCGGTTAGATATTTTCAGTACGTGCCTAATTTTCGAAGGTTCATATCTCGTGACCTTGACCTTTGGTGACCTTGTAACCTGCACAAAAGTTATTGCCCTTGTCGAGACCATTGATGTCTTCATTTTTGTTGTGTTATGTCAACTTCCGGTTTTACAGCCATTTGAAAATCGCAATATTTAACTTTGAAGAGCTCTGTCACGTGACCTAATTTACATACGTCAAAATTTCTGTCGTGTCCTCATTACACGTAATCTATTCTTTCCAATGATGTATAACAATTGATATTTTGATCAACATTGCGCTTTTTAGAATTTGAAAATTTTGTTCTTTGTTCTATAGTAATTGTGCGTGATTTTTGGCGGGAATTTGCACGTGTTTTTTTTTTAATTACATACTTTTATGAAAGTCGACAAATTTTTTTAAAGATATGATAGAACATGACAAACAATGAAAAAACGTGATTTAAACGGATCCGGAAGCAACACTTAAGCCGTCATCTTGGTTAAGCAACTTTTCTTTAAATAAATATAATTCACAAAGTCACCATCCGATTTGCTTAATTTTGATGTCTATGGAGTTTTTTAGTCGATTTCTAACAAAATTCTAAGGTTGGGTTTTTGAATTTCGACCAGGATTCGTTTTTTATTTCAGAAAATTTCAGAAATCGCCAAAACTTCCATAGCCCATACCTCATGAATACAGGTACCTTGTTTTATTTTCGATATAGATAGTACGGTACCTATTATTTATGATAAAGAAATCTCGTTAGATATTTCGTCGTAATTGTATATCTTATAATGTCTCATTTATGTTTACGAATCATCTCCAAATTTAAAAGTTTATACGTCAATCCACTAAATGACGTAATTAGGAAACTTATTTAATTAAGCTAATTTATCCAACTCTGAAATATTTTATTAATTGTATAATGTTGTCAATGTTAACAAAATGCCCTTGTTTGATATTCTAAATTGATTCGTTTGTCTTTTTGTAATTTATATGTAATTTATTAAGTGACCAGTCGTTTATTTTTATCAAAGATAAAGTAGTCTAACGATTGTTATACATGTTTATATAACTTGAAAGATACAAACTATGTATCTGTTCTACTATAGAACAGGCATCGTTGTAAGTCTTTAATCAAGATAAATCTTTCTGTCGTCCAATGAAAATTAACAGTGGTTAAAAAGGGACACACACTGCATCAATACCGTTCACGGTTGTAGTTTATACTTTTATTCGATGACGATGACTATTAAAAATTACATACTGGTTAAACGATGTTGACGGGTCGGAGGCGAGCTCTATTCTCTCGTATTACTACGCTGGATCCCTACAATGTTCAAACCTATACTTTTGCACGTGCACATATAAAAGCGAAACGAATGTTATAACGTTGACAAAATTTTCGACTTTGTTGCAGTTTGAAAATACAAATGTGGTCGTTAAAAAATGCGTTTGTCAATACTGCAAAGTACAATTGTCAATTCGAAAAAATTCACAATGTGTAAATACTCTCCAAATTCCGATTAAACGCAACAAGAATTCATTAACACATTGCATTTTTGGATTATGCATTTTTGCATTTTGCATATTTGGATTATGCATTTTTGGATTTTGCATTTTCGAATTATGCATTTTTGCATTTTTGGATTATGCATTTTTAGATCATGCATTCTCGCATTATGCATTTTTGGATTATGCATTTTCGCATTTTTGCACTTTTGCATTATGCTTTATGCATTTTTGCATCATGTATTTTGCATTTTCGCACTTTTGCATTATGCACTTTTCATTTTCGCAATATTTTTTTTTGCATCATACACTTTGCATTATGCAGTTTTACATTATGCATTTTTGCATGATGCATTTTTGCATGATGCATTTTTGCATCATACACTTTGCATTTTTACATTATGCATATTTGCATTTATGCATATTTGCATTTATGCATATTTGCATTTTTGCATGATGCATTTTTGCATGATGCATTTTTGCATGATGCATTTTTGCATTTTCGCATTTTTGCATCATACACTTTGCATAATGCACATGCATAATGACCATCTGGAGGATTAATAGTGTATATCAGAAAGTCATACTTTCAGTTATTCCAAAGAATAAATGACAATTGTAACTATGGTATATTTCTTAATCTAGAGGCTATTAACTGCATTCTATGTTTCTTATACGTGCCACCTGAAAATTCAACTTATAACATTGTAGACCGAAATACCTCTGACGAAAATGTGCTTGCCAACTTACAACTTGTTCTTAGAAACTTGCTTAATGTGTATGGATTCGATACTAACTTTTTAATCTGTGGAGATCTCAATGACCGTATAGGAAGTGAACAAGACTATATACTTAATGCCAGTGCCAAACATCTACCTTGTGAACAAGACTATGTATCAGATACATTCGACATACTGCGGAGTTCAAATGACACAGTGGTTACAAAACAAGGTCGATTTATCATCAATGTCTGTAAAGAATTTGAGATTCGTGTTTTAAATGGACGAAGCAATTCTGATATTCATGGAAACTTCACTTTAGTCGGACCTAACGGAAGTAGTGTAATAGACTACATCATAGCATCCACGAACATTTACGATATGATATCGGACTTTCAAATATTGAATAATGACGAATCTGACCATATTCCCCTGACCTGCAACCTACATGTGAAAACGTCATGCCTAAATGAGAGCGGAAGTGTAGAGAGACTGAGACACAAATGGAACCCAAAGTACCAAACAGAGTTACATGAAAGACTGAACTCAACCACAACACAAGAGCAGTTAAACACTGTCAAAATTCTACTTGAAGAAAATGATATCGACAATGCCGTTACATGCATTGAAGATGTTTTGTGTACCAGTGCTTCAAGAATGCTACGACGCCGACCAGCAGATAGAAAACGTCAAACGCAGCCTACGTGGTGGAACAGTACTTTGGACAAACTAAAAAACACAAAGTTTCAAAACCTGAACGCTTTCGGGGCGAGTAAGGCACACGATGATCTGACAAAATATAAGTCTTCCAAGAATGAGTTTAAGTCTGCATGTGAAACCAAAAGTATGAAAATGAAAAAGATGGTGCATCTGAAATAAACGATATCTGGAAAGGTTTGAAGACATTTAAAGGAAAGACAAAGGAGGTACCCACCATAACATCATCTGAATGGAGAGAGCACTTTGACAATCTTCTGAACATAAATTTGGAATGCGATAGTGGAATATTGAACGATGCAACAAGTTTGATTGAGAATAATGATTTTGAAGACTTTGAAGAAAACGACAAAATTCTGGATATTGAGATTACTGAAATCGAAATAGCTAACGTCATAAAACAATTTGCCCAACGGTAAAGCGCCAGGGCCAAACGGGATAATAAATGAAATAGTGAAAAGTTCCGCGAAATTTCTAGTGCCAACTTTAGAAATATTATTCAACAAAATATTTTCATCCGGTTATTTTCCAGAAAAGTGGTGTGAAGGGATCATTTACCCTATCTTCAAGAAGGGTTCGAAAAGCGACCCGAAAAATTACAGAGGAATAACCTTGCTGGATGTCATTGGTAAAATCTTTAATAGTTCTTAAACAAGCGCCTAGTTACGTGGTGTGAAAATAACAATAAAAATCGAGAAGAACAGGGCGGATATCGGAAAGGATACAGGACCACAGACCAGATTTTTAATCTCCAAACATTAGTGCAGAAATATTTGAGTAAAAAAGGTGGCAGACTATACTGTATTTTTGTTGATTTCTCTTCGGCATTTGATAGATGCCAACACCTACTTCTGCAATATGTACTGTTGAAAAATGGCATAAACGGTAAAGTGTTTCGAGTCATCCAATCAATGTATTCAAAATTAAGTTCATGTGTACAAATTGATAAGAATGAATTAAGCAGTTACTTTCAATGCTAAACGGGTATGGAAGACAATCCCTGCCATAATTAATCATTCAATGCTTAATTCGGTGTTAAACATTAGTACAGTAAAATCAACATTTGTACGCTTAATTTGACATTTGTTCGCTAAATTCATAATTTGTTGTTAAAAATGTATCATTCGAATAAAGAATATTACTGAACAAATTAACGATTAAGCCGAACTAATATTGCCCACTTCATAACGCCGAATGAAGTTTACCGAACAAATGTTGAAAAACATTTCTCGCATTTCATGAGAACGATATCATTATGACGACAAGTGGCGCTGCTCAATTTTAGTTAGGGCTTCGTTCCTATTTGTTTCGCCAATTTTTATTGACGGCCAGTGGCTGTGTACAAAGTAAAGAATCTTATTATGAATTCCAATTTTATGATAAAAAGCGAAGTTTTTTAATCAAACTCTTGGTTCTCTTTATTCATTGGAATGTGAGATTTTGAGATAAATATGGTGCCTATACCAGGAAATGTTTTGAAAAATGGCCAATTTTTTGTACAGTCCACAGTGATGGTTGTGGGACAGATATTTTGATGGAATTGGCAAAATCCCAACTACATGTTTTTTTCACACCTTTGAAGATATCGAAAATTCCAATATAAAAGTATTTTCATGACAAGCTTAGTTACTGGCCAGTTCGAGACGAAGACTCGTCATGGCCAATCTTAGATAAATAGCCAATTTTTGAATAGTCCACTCTGATGGTGGTGGGCTATGTTTTGATGGAATTGGCAGAATCCCAACCACATGGCGCCTTCAGACCTGTGAATATCCCCAAAATTCCAAAGAAATGGTGTTTTCATGCCAAACCTAATGACTGGTCAGTCAGTGATGAAGACTCTTCATGGCCAATTTTTGAAAAATGGACAATTTTTTAACAGGCTACGGTGATGGTGGTCGGGCATAAATTTTGATGGAATTGGCAGAATCCTAACCACACGGTGCCTTCAGACCTGGGAATACATCAAATAATTCCAATGTAATGGTATTTTCATGCCAAACGTAGTGACTGGCCAGTCAGTGATGAAAACTCTTCATGGCCAATTGATAAAATATGGCCAATTTTTTATCAGTCCACGCTGATGGTGGTGGGGCATAAGTTTTGATGATGGAATTGGTAGAATCCCTACCACATGTGGTGCCTTCAGACCTATGAAACTCCAAAAAATTCCAATGAAATGGTATTTTCATGCCAAATTTAGCGACTGGCCAGACTCTTCATGGCAAATTTTTTGAAAAATGACCTTTGTTTGAAAAGTCCACGCTGATGGTGATGGGGAATAAATTTTGAATTGGCAGAATCCCAACCAAATAGTAGCTTCTGACCTTTATGCCCCACCACCATCAGCGTGGACTGTTAAAAATTGACGACGAGCCATAACAAGTCTTCATCTTTATCTGGCCAGTAACTAAACTTGGCATGAAACTACTATTATATTGGAATTTTAGATATATTCACACGTCTGAAGAAACCATGTGGTTTGGATTTTGCAAATTCCATCAAATTATCTGTCCCACCACCATCACTGTGGACTGTACAAAAATTTGCCATTTTGAAAACATTTCATGGTATAGGCACCATATTCATCTCAATATCTCACATTCCAATGAATAAAGAGTACCAAGAGTTTGATTAAAATCTTCGCTTTTTATCAAATTGGAATTCATAATAAGATTCTTTACTTTGTACACAGCCACTGGCCGGCCATAAAAATTGACCAAATAAATAGGAACGAAGCCCTAACTCAAATTGAGCAGCGCCACTTGTCGTCATAATGATAATGTTCTCATGAAATGCGAGAATGTTTTTCAACATTTGTTCGGTAAACTTCATTCGGCGTTATGAAGTGGGCAATATTAGTTCGGCTAAATCGTTAATTTGTTCAGTAATATTCTTTATTCGAATGATAAATTTTTAACAACATTATGAATTTAGTGAACGAATGTCAAATTAAGCGTACAAATGTTGATTTTACTGTACTAATGTTTATCACCGAATTAAGCATTAAGAATGATTAATTATGGCAGGGATTGTCTTCCATAAACGGGTACCAGACAGGGTTGCATGTTGAGTCCTCTTCTATTTACATTATTCCTAAATGAACTTACTAGCATGATGGATGCTGAAAAATGTCGAGGCATCTTCGTCGATCCAATTGTAGACAACATATGCTCTTTGCTCTACGCTGATGACTTAGCTAGTCTATCAGATACTGTAAGTGGTTTGCAAAAACAATTAGAGTGCATTGGCCAATTCTGTTTGAAATATGGAATGGAGGTAAATCTAACGAAGACAAAGGTTATAGTTTTTCGCACAGGTGGAAAGACTATACATTATAAGAAATGGTTTTACCAGGGACAAGTATTAGAATGTGTGTCGCACTATAAATACTTAGGGTTAATATTCACTCCCAATATCGCATGGAATCAGGCAACAGACACATTATCAGAGCAAGCAGCTAAGGTATCAAATCTTCTTATAAACCAAAAAGTTAAGCTATGAAACAGGTTTAATATTGTTTGATAAAGTTGTACTCCCCATATGTAGCTACGGATCTGAAATCTGGGGGCATAAAATATTCACATCCATGGAAATAATCCATTTGAAATATTGTAAATCTATTTTAAGTTTAAAAATGTCAACTAGAAATATTTGTGTTTATGGTGAAACTGGGCGGACCCCACTGTATATTACTTTCCACTTAAATGTCACAAAATACTGGTTACATATACTTACTATGCCAGAACACAGGTATACTAAAGCCTGTTACAATATGAGTAAAAGCCTTGATGAGGCAGGCAGAATTACATGGTCAACATCAGTGAAAGAACTATTATATAGATATGGCTTTGGTTATATATGGCAAGAGCAATCAGTTCCGCATAAGAAAATTTTTCTATACTTATTTAAGGAAAGGCTAATTGACAACTACACCCAAGAATGGCTCTCAAAAACAACCCAAATAGAGTTCTATGGCAATATTAAAACGGTATTTAAAACTGAACCATATCTATCAATAGACATGCCAACAGAATTTAAATCTGCCTTGCTTCATTTTAGATGTGGAAATCATAGATTAGAAGTTGAGGTGGGGAGATGGAATAAAATTGATAGATATGATAGAGTTTGTAAATATTGTGATACTGTTAGTAAGAGTAAGTATGTTGAAGATGAGTTGCATTTTCTTTTAAAATGCCCTTTATACCAAGAATTAAGGATAGATCTACTACCTCAAACATGTAACAATCATCTAAATGATAAAGTAATATTAAAGTCATTAATGGAAAACGATAATTTATTTTGAGAGCCACTAGGATTAGATTGAAGTACTTGTAAAATTTGTAACTTGTAAATATTATTGTGACATGTCTATAAACTATATACTTAAGTAAAGTTGGAAATTTGTGTAAATATGAGACTTTTCCCTACTAAACTATTTTGCATCCTATCAAATATTTTACTATCTGTTTAATTTATTTATGAATTTATTTTTTCTTTTGTAAATCATTTTCATTCATATTGTATTGTGTACTGTGGGCCAAAGGCCTTTAATACCGAATAAACATTATGTATAATGCACATTGAGTTACGCATATTTTCATAATGCATTTTTGCATAATGCATTTTTGCATTTTCACATTTTTGCACAATTCATTTTTGCATCATACACTTTGCATTTTCGCACTTTTGCATTAAGCATTTTTGTATCATACACCTTGCATTATGCACTTTGAATTACCCATTTTTGCATCAGCCACTTTGCATTTTTGCATCATACACTTTGCATTTTCGCACTTTTGCATTATGCATTTTTGCATCATACACCTTGCATTATGCACTTTGAATTACGCATTTTTGCATCAGTCACTTTGCATTTTTGCATCATTCACTTTGCATTTTTGCATTTTTGCATGGCGCATTTTTGTATGATGCATTTTCGCACTATTCATTTTTGCATCATACACCTTGCATTATGCACTTTGAAATGCGCATTTTGGCAAAATGCATTTTTGCATTATACACTTGCATTTTTGCATCATTCACTTTGCATTTTTGCATAACACATCATTCACTTTGCATTTTTGCATAACACATTTTTGCATGATGCTTTTTTACATGATGCAATTTTGCATTTTCGAATTTTTACATTATACACATTCATTGATATAAAGGCTATATAGTTGAATTGTCCACCATATGAATAAATACAAATACTTCCCTGTCAACCCTCATTTTATAGAGAGAGGGACTTGGTGGTTCTTCTTTAGACTGTAATAGACGATCAATTTGAGACTTGAAAACTAAGTAAGTAACAAAACTTTTATACAAATTAAATTATTTGAAAATGTGAAATCAACCAGTTGAATAATTAATTACGTAGATCAACTCTTAAAGTATTCTGATAATCTAATTCTGTATTTTCAAAAAAACTTCCTTGTTCAGCCATCTTGTAAAAACCTTGTTCAACCCCACCCAAGACTTAATAAAGACAGAACTTTTTCTCTATCAGACTAATCAATTCATGGAACTCCTTACCAGAGAACATCGTAAAATCTGAAACCCTTAACTAATTCAAGTCCAACCTGAACATAGAACAGAAACATAAATTAACATCCACTGACCCAGTACCTACCAAATCAATTTAATCAGTCAAAGTTAACCGACCAAACACTTCTACAATACACAGACCGACTTATCATAAACAAAAATCACTCTTTGAAGCTTTCGAGTTTAAAACAAACCGAAGATGGACAAGAATCAGTAAGAATTGTAAAAATCCAATTCGGGTCCATAAAAATAATATACTTCCTTGTCAGCCATCTTGTAAAATATTAAACAAGGTTTTGTTCTCTCACGACTCTATTTAAATAAAGATCAAAAAGGGTTAGAGGATGGATTATTAATTAAAGTGAGTAAACAGAATAATTATATAGAATAAACCATCAGGTATATTCCATTTCGGGATTATATAGTGTCGTTATAATCCTCATTACACTTTGATAATGCTTATCGTATACTATAATAAGGGTATATTGCTATACACCCCGTTTATTATACATAATATAAGTGAGTATACAGAATAATTTATAAAGATGTATTCCATTAAATGTAAGAAACAAAAAACTTTAAAACTTCGCCTTCGAGAGAGCTTCCTTCTCATATAAGTTGTATTGATTCCATGATATATAGGAAGTGCTAATATAAGTGTTATTGATTCCATGAAATATTGGAAGTGCTATTATAAGTTGTATTGATTCCATGATATATTGGAAGTGCTAATATAAGTTGTATTGATTCCATGATATATTGGAAGTGCTAATATAAGTTGTATTGATTCCATGATATATTGGAAGTGCTAATATAAGTTGTATTGATTCCATGAAATATTTGAAGTTTTAATATAAGTTGTATTGATTCCATGATATATAGGAAGTGCTAATATAAGTTGTATTTATTCCATGATATATTGGAAGTGCTAATATAAGTGATGTTGATGAGGTAAAAGATTTAATTCTCTGTATATTCGGTATCAGGTAACAAAAAAGTATGTAGGCCTACTTTTGGGTCAATCGACCCGTGCAGACGCGGTTTGTCATAAAGTTACAGAATCTCTGAAAAATGTGGAAAAACTCACAAAACAAAGTGGATAATTTTTTTTTAGGATTTATCTTATTATATAAGGCTTCTGTTATGTTCTTTATGGCAGCAGGTATATCTACTAATGAATATACAAGTATGCTATTATTGGCCAAGTTTAAAATTTAAATTTTATGTTCATTCTAAGAAGCAATTATTATATAATTTAAAAGATTAAAAGAAATGGGTCATTTCACAAACCTTCATTGCACACTGCAAGGCTTGTAACAAATCCGGCTCCACCAGTGTTGACAATCAGAGCAAAAATATTACCCTGTAAAGAAGATGGGACTATAAAGACACAACCTTAATTTATTTTCTCTCAAATGTTATGTTATTTTTCAGAAATACACCTTTAAATATGGCTTCCTCAGCAGATCTTCAAAATTTGGACAATGTTAACACCCGAGATGAGGTACGTTTTTACTGAAACACCTGATGCTATTTGTCAGGTTGGCATCCCTACTAGAGAGTCCACATAGCTAATATTATTTATCTTGTCATCCCTATTAAAGAGTTAACATAGCTAATATTATTTATCTTGTCATCCCTATTAGAGAGTCCACATAGCTAATATTGTTTATCTTGTCATCCCTATTAGAGAGTTCACATAGCTAATATTGTTTATTTTGTCATCCCTATCAGAGAGTCCACATAGCTAATATTATTTAAGCTGTCATCCTATCAGAGAATCCACATAGCTAATATTGGTTATATTGGCATCCCTATTAGAGAGTTCACATAGCTAATATTGTTTATTTTGTCATCCCTATCAGAGAGTCCACATAGCTAATATTATTTAAACTGTCATCCTATCAGAGAATCCACATAGCTAATATTGGTTATATTGGCATCCCTATTAGAGAGTTCACATAGCTAATATTGTTTATCTTGTCATCCCTATCAGAGAGTTCACATAGCTAATATTGTTTATCTTGTCATCCCTATTAGAGAGTTCACATAGCTAATATTATTTATCTTATCATCCCTATCAGAAAGTCCACATAGCTAATATCGTTTATCTTGTCATCCCTATCAGAGAGTCCACATAGCTAATATTGTTTATCTTGTCATCCCTATCAGAGAGTTCACATAGCTAATATTGTTTATCTTGTCATCCCTATTAGAGAGTGCACATAGCTAATATTATTTATCTTATCATCCCTATCAGAAAGTCCACATAGCTAATATCGTTTATCTTGTCATCCCTATCAGAGAGTCCACATAGCTAAAATTGTTTATCTTGTCATCCCTATTAGAGAGTTCACATAGCTAATATTGTTTATCTTGTCATCCCTATCAGAGAGTTCACATAGCTAATATTGTTTATCTTGTCATCCCTATTAGAGAGTGCACATAGCTAATATTATTTATCTTATCATCCCTATCAGAAAGTCCACATAGCTAATATCGTTTATCTTGTCATCCCTATCAGAGAGTCCACATAGCTAAAATTGTTTATCTTGTCATCTCTATTAGAGAGTTCACATAGCTAATATTATTCATCTTGTCATCCCTATCAGAGAATCCACATAGCTAATATTATTTATCTTGACCTCAGTATTAGAGAGTTCACATAGCTACTATTGGTTATATTGTCATCCCTATCAGAGAGTTCACATAGCTAATATTGTTTATCTTGTCATCCCTATCAGAGAGTTCACATAGCTAATATTGTTTATCTTGTCACCCCTATCAGAGAGTTCACATAGCAAATATTGTTTATCTTGTCATTCCTATTAGAGGGTCCACATAGCTAATATTGTTTATCTTGTCATCCCTATCAGAGAGTCCACATAGCTAAAATTGTTTATCTTGTCATCCCTATTAGAGAGTTCACATAGCTAATATTGTTTATCTTGGCATCTCTATTAGAGAGTCCACATAGCTAATATTGTTTATCTTGGCATCCCTATTAGAGAGTCCACATAGCTAATATTGTTTATCTTTTCATCCCTATTAGAGAGTTCATAGCCAATATAGTTTATCTTGTCATCCCTATTAGAGAGTCCACATAGCTAATATTGTTTATCTTGTCATCCTTATTAGAGAGTCAACATAGCTAATATTATTTATCTTGTTATCCCTATTAGCGAGTCGACATAGCTAATATTATTTATCTTGGCATCCCTATTAGAGAGTCAACATAACTAATATTATTTATCTTGTCGAATATGCATCCCAAAATCATTCAGGGTGAACGTCTGGCTGCCCAAACCATTCGAAATCGACTGCACTCTGTTCGTCTTTATGCATAGCGGCCATATCGGGGACAAATTCTTACCCGTTTCCATCGACCCAGCGTCTTCTTTGGGCATGACGGCACATGAGATGGACCCAACGAGAGTTGTGTTTAGTGACAAATCAAGGTTCACACTAACTTTTGCAGAAGGAAGGGCTAAAGTGTAGAGGAGACGAGGAGAACGCTGTGCACATCTTGGATCATTTTGGGGTGGTAGAGTTATGGTTATGGGAGATATAAATGGTCATACTCGATCCCGACTTTCCATCTATGAAAACCTTGATGCGACAGAATACAGGGACCAGGTGCTCATTCCTGAGCTTTTGCTATTCATGGCAGCTTGTGGTTCAGGTCCAACTTTCCAACAGGATAACGCCAGACCTCATACGGCCAATTTAACAAGAAATTTCTCGGTGACGCTGGCATCAATGTCATGGATTGGCCCACAACATCTCTCTACCCATAGAGTAGGCCTATGTGTAGGATGTGTTAGGTAGGCGGCTCTGTCAAGTATGGAACCCTTCATAGAACTTGCAGGAGCTTGGTGCCATGTAGGAATAAATATGGCGTCGCATTCCCCAAGCTGTGTTCAGACGCAACATCAAATCCATAATGAGACGTATCACAGTTGTGAACGCCCATGGAGGACACATCCGATATTGTCATGATTTCGTCAAGTTATCACTCACAGATTTTGATCATGGACATTGTCTACGTATTTCCGATGGAACCGATTCCATGACAAACATGATCTGCTTTCTATATTTAGTATTCAATCAGAATGTTCATTAATTATCGATCTCAGGACTAACATAATAAAATCGATACCTCAACTGTTGAATATTGAAAATAATTAGGCTAAAACTTAAAACTAATGTTATACTTGCATGGCTTCTTACTGTTAAACAAACATGTTTTAATGTGATCTATGTATTTGTAATGTTCCGAAGTCAAGCTTCCATTCTCATATACATGTATTTGTTTACAGGCTGGTGATACAGCCCTGCATATAGCTAGTTGGTCTGGTGATATAAAGACTCTAACAGAATTAATACAGAAGAGGGCTGATATACATGCTGTAAATAAGGTAAATATGTAGCTGGGTATTTTTCAGGTCTAATAAAGAAAGTGTATGTACGTGTGTAGATGTGACAGCAAACTTTGTCTCTTTATGGTACATGTTTTACACATTAAAGATACCTCAACTGTTATATAGGCAGGGGGTTTCAGGATTCATTTACGCGACTAAAATGTCCGAAGTTCACAGCAATATCTAAAATGCTCAACTTTAATCCACATATTCACAATTATAAGATTGATTGACGATCAAAAAATGTCAAAATTGTTAATTAGGGATATAAAGGACGATAAGACGGTGAATGAAAGTTTCTGGTCCCCTCTACATGCGGTTTTCTGCCATGAAGTTTGCACGCGATCATCTATCCTATAATATTCAACTCTAACGTTACCTAGCAACTGCTGGTTTCTTATGTCACACTTCACCTGAAATTCGTCTGCTTATAAAGACTACTATTTTGAACTCAACTGTTAAATATTGAAAATATTGAAACAGCCTTGTTAATCTAGTACATCCAAATCTAAAAATAAACAGTAAGGTTAGTATGGAAGACAATCCCTGCCATAATTAATCATTCTTAATGCTTAATTCGGTGTTACAGTACAGTAAAATCAACATTTGTACGCTTAATTTGACATTTGTTCGCTTAATTCATAATTTGTTGTTAAAAATTTATCATTCAAATAAAGAATATTACTGAACAAATTAACGATTAAGCCGAACTAATATTGCCCACTTCATAATGCCGAATGAAGTTTACCGAACAAATGTTGAAAAACATTTCTCGCATTTCATGAGAACGATATCATTATGACGACATGTGGCGCTGCTCAATTTTAGTTAGGGCTTCGTTCCTATTTGTTTGACCAATTTTTATGGCCGGCAAGTGGCTGTGTACAAAGTAAAGAATCTTATTATGAATTCAAATTTTATGATAAAAAGCGAACTTTTGGTACTATTGGAATGTAAGATTTTGAGATAAATATGGTGCCTATACCAGGAAATTTTTTTGAAAAATGGCCATTTTTTGTACAGTCCACAGTGATGGTTGTGGGACAGATATTTTGATGGAATTAGCAAAATCCCAACTACATGGTTTCTTCAGACCTTTGAAGATATCGAAAATTCCAATATAAAAGTATTTTCATGCCAAGTTTAGTTACTGGCCAGTTCGAGACGAAGACTCGTCATGGCCAATCTTAGAAAAATAGCCAATTTTTAAATAGTCCACTCTGATGGTGGTGGGCTATATGTTTTGATGGAATTGGCAGAATCCCCAAACCCCATGGCGCCTTCAAACCTGTGAATATCCCAAAAATTCCAAAGAAATGGTATTTTCATGCCAAACGTTGTGACTGGCCAGTCAGTGATGAAAACTCTTCATGGCCAATTGATAAAATATGGCCAATTTTTTATCAGTCCACGCTGATGGTTGTGGGGCATAAGTTTTGATGGGATTGGTAAGAATTCCTACCACATGTGGTGCCTTCAGACCTATGAAAATCCAAACAATTCCAATGAAATGGTATTTTCATGCCAAATTTAGCGACTGGCCAGTCAGTGATGAAGACTCTTCATGGCAAATTATTTGAAAAATAACCTTTGTTTGAAAAGTCCACGCTGATGGTGGTGGAGAATAAATTTTGAATTGGCAGAATCCCAACCAAATAATGGCTTCTGACCTTTATGCCCCACCACCATCAGCGTGGACTGTTAAAAAATGACAACGAGCCATAACGAATCTTCATCTTTATCTGGCCAGTAACTAAACTTGGCATGAAAATACTATTATATTGAAATTTTAGATATATCCACACGTCTGAAGAAACCATGTGGTTGGGATTTTGCAAATCCCATCAAATTATCTGTCCCACCACCATCACTGTGGACTGTACAAAAATTGGCCATTTTGAAAACATCTCATGGTAAAGGCACCATATTTATCTCAAAATCTCACATTCCAATGAATAAAGAGTACAAAGAGTTTGATTAAAAACTTCGCTTTTTATCAAATTGGAATTCATAATAAGATTCTTTACTCTGTACACAGCCACAGGCCGGCCATAAAAATTGACCAAATAAATAGGAACGGAGCCCTAACTGAAATTGAGCAACGCCACTTGTCGTCATAATGATAACGTTCTCATGAAATGCGAGAAATGTTTTTCAACATTTGTTCGGTAAACTTCATTCGGCGTTATGAAGTGGGCACTATTAGTTCGGCTTTATCGTTAATTTGTTCAGTAATATTCTTTATTTGAATGTTAAGTTTTTAACAACAAAATATGAACTTAGCGAACGAATGTCAAATTAAGCGTACAAATGTTGATTTTACTGTACTAATGTTTAACACCGAATTAAGCATTTAGAATGATTAATTATGGCAGGGATTGTCTTCCATAGGTTAGTGACGTATCTTATCAAATCTTCTATAATTCCAATATATTTGTTTACAGGATGGTCAGACAGCCCTACATTATGCTAGTGGTGAAGGTCAAATAGAGGTGGTAAGAACATTACTAGAGAAGGGGGCTGATATAAATGCTGTAAATAAGGTAAATATGTAGCTGGGTATTTTTCAGGTCTAATAAAGAAAGTGTATATACATGTACGTGTGTAGATGTAACAACATTACGTATTGAATCTGATAAAAAAACACATGAAACTGAAACTTTCGGCTTCCAAGTCTTCTCTATTTGCTTGTTTTACAATATCATTGTCAATATTATGGATTGTACTTGTGTAATTGTTAAAACTGTCCATTCTAAAAATCTATCTGAAATTTACACTTTAAAATTTGCATTGAATGTTTGTCATCATGATTTTTTTTTCTTTTCTTTTTGCGTGGCAAATAAAATTTGTCACGCTTTGTTTTCGTTCGGATTATTTTTTTTTTTTTTTTTTTTTTTTTTTTTTTGGGAAGCTCGCTAGCCCAAACGGAAAAAGATAGACTATTTTTGTTTTCACCAATGGTTTTTATATGGGCTGGAATCAAAAATGAATATCTAACATAATATTTTCGCTAACCCGAAAGTGGCTAATTGCATAATATGCAAATAAGATTTCAAGCTAGCTCGGGCCCTAATAGTCGGATCGGTCTGAAATTTACAGGATATAGATAGATAGGCAGCGCAATTAAAACTACATCATCAAAATTTTTTGATCACTTCCGGTTTGGGCGTGGGGACTTCCGGTTTTTTCGTCTCATGTCGGGCGACCCTGCTTCCCATGTAATTCAAGAATCTAAACAAAAACAGTATATTTAAGCTATACTAAATGATTTTAATCCCCTGAGATGAAGAAAAATTAAATTGAATGTTGCGCATGCGCAGTTTTCAAAAATGGCAAATTTTCTTAAAAATTTAATAAGTCCGCCAATTATTGACCGATTTTTATGATTTTGGTGTCTATCAAAACCTTGATACTTTATCTAAAAAATGTTGGGAACAGAATTTTGATTTTCGAATTTGAATTTTTTTTATGCCCGTTCGAATTTTTCAAAAATTTAAAACTCTATATCTCGTGACCTTGACCTTCAATGACCTTGACATTTGAGATGTAGAATGTCCTTGACCTCAGCTGTCTATAGATGTGCTGATATTGCATAACAAATATTAACTTCCGGTTTTATAGCCCACCGAAATCTGACTATTTTGCAATTTTGGACGGTTATATTACACTTTCGGGCTCTAATGTTCGGATCGATCTGAAATTTACAGGATATAGATAAATACGCAACACAATTAAAAATATATCATCAAAATTTTTTGATCACTTCCGGTTTGGGCGTGGGGACTTCCGGTTTTTTATCTCATTTCAGGCGACCCTACATCCCGTGTAATTCAAGAATGTAAGCAAAAACAGTATATATTAGCTATACAAAATAATTTGTATCCCCCGAGAAGAAAAAAATTCCAATTGCTAGTTGCGCATGCGCCATTTTTCCGATAATGGCAAATTTTCTTTAAAATTTAATTAGTCCGTCATCTATTATTTATGCCCGTTTGAATTTTTTAAAAATTTGAAATTCTAAATCTTGTGACCTTCACCTTCAATGACTTTGAAATTTTCCATATAGAATGGCCTTGACATCAGCTGTCTATAGATCTAACAATATTGTTACGCTTGTTCCACAATTGGAGGCTGAAAAGTACCGGAATTGAAAGCTAGCAGGTTAGAAGTTTCAAAATGTTCGAAATCCATGGGATAACGCATAGTTGCCACGCTCGGAGCTGTTCACAGTTCTAGTTTTCCTTTTTTCTTATATAACCCTCTATCGTTATGTACATAGAGTTTAAATATCATTCTCATTGTTAACTTTTTATCTGTTAATGACTTTCGATTGTTGTATATACATGTAATTGTTTCTTCTTTTGTGTATGTTTTACTTGCGTTGTTTACAAGGGGCAGAATGGAAGACAGGCCTGTCGGTGGGTACTCAGGATCTTATCTTGATGCTCATTGATATTGTATGGCCTAATTTTTTTACCCTTTTGTAATAAAGATATTATTATTATTGCGTGGCAAATAAAATTTGTCACGCTTTGTTTTCGTTCGGATTATTTTTTTTTTTTTTTTTTTTTTTTTTTTTTTTTTTTGGGAAGCTCGCTAGCCCAAACGGAAAAAGATAGACTATTTCTGTTTTCACCAATGGTATTTATATGGGCTGGAATCAAAATTGAATGTCTAACATGAAATTTTCGCTAACCCGAAAGTGGCTAATTGCATAATATGCAAATAAGATTTCAAGCTAGCTCGGGCCCTAATAGTCGCATCGGTCTGAAATTTACAGGATATAGATAGATAGGCAGCGCAATTAAAACTACATCATCAAAATTTTTTGATCACTTCCGGTTTGGGCGTGGGGACTTCCGGTTTTTTCTTCTCATGTCGGGCGACCCTGCTTCCCATGTAATTCAAGATTCTAAACAAAAACAGTATATTTAAGCTATACTAAATGATTTTAATCCCCTGAGATGCAGAAAAATTAAATTGAATGTTGCGCATGCGCAGTTTTCAAAAATAGCAAATTTTCTTAAAAATTTAATAAGTCCGCCAATTATTAACCGATTTTTATGATTTTGGTGTCTATCGAAACCTTGATATTTTATCTAAAAAATGTTGGGAACAGAATTTTGATTTTCGAATTTGAATTTTTTTTATGCCCGTTCGAATTTTTCGAAAATTTAAAACTCTATATCTCGTGACCTTGACCTTCAATGACCTTGACATTTGAGATGTAGAATGTCCTTGACCTCAGCTGTCTATAGATGTGCTGATATTGCATGACAAATATTAACTTCCGGTTTTATAGCCCACCGAAATCTGACTATTTTGCAATTTTGGACGGTTATGTTACACTTTCGGGCTCTAATGTTCGGATCGATCTGAAATTTACAGGATATAGATAGATACGCAACACAATTAAAAATATATCATCAAAATTTTTTGATCACTTTCGGTTTGGTCGTGGGGACTTCCGGTTTTTTTATCTCATTTCAGGCGACCCTACATCCCGTGTAATTCAAGAATGTAAGCAAAAACAGTATATATTAGCTATACAAAATAATTTGCATCCCTCAAGAAGAAAAAAATTCCAATTGCTAGTTGCGCATGCGCCATTTATCCGAGAATGGCAAATTTTCTTTAAAATTTAATTAGTCCGTCATTTATTATCCGATTTGTATGATTTTGATATCTATCAAAACCTTGCTCCCTTATCTAAAGGATGTTTGAAACAGAATTTTGATTTTCGAACATAAATTTATTTTATGCCCGTTTGAATTTTTTGAAAATTTGAAATTCTATATCTTGTGACCTTCACCTTCAATGACCTTGAAATTTTCCATATAGAATGGCCTTGACCTGTCTATAGATATGACAATATTGAATGAAAAATATCAACTTCTGGGTTTTATAGCCAACCGAATTCTGACATTTTTGAAACTTTGAACGGCACTATTACATTTCCTTATGAACACATTGACTTGAGATTTTCTGTTTTATAATAGCCTCAAAACTCTTCAATAAAGGATATATGCCAAAAGTGCAGAAGCATATTTTAAAAAAGCAAAATTAAATTTTACAACTCCAGTACTAACATAAAATATATTCATCCCACATCAATGTGGTATACATCAATCGACTCCAAATTAAATTGTCTCTTAAATGATATGCGACATGGTCGTTTTACCATGAAAATTTAAGCATTAATTTTAGATAAATTAACAAAATAAATACCAATTTTGGGTTTTTTATTTCATAAAATCTGTTTCAAATTGATCAGTCAGGGTGTTAAAGGCTGTTATATAACATGTCAGTAAAACTGGTGGTTTAAATTTTCACACCTACTTGTCAAATCACTGAGCTGGGGAACAAATTAATCTGATTATGTAATTTCTTAAAATATTTCCATTCAAATTCAAAACATGCATCAAGTTAAAGAAGTAAATTCGCTTGTCATTGATCAGTTCGAATTTTGTTCGTATCTTAAATAGAAATGATTTTATAAAAAAAATGTCAAATACAGGCATGTGAAGAGTAGCAGACATATAAGTCTTATAAAACGCAGATGAACTATTGACCACTTTAGTCACGGTTCAACGCACACAGGTGGCCAAAGAGTAAATTAATCTAATGATATAATCTGATAACCCTAATAAAATTTATTTTTTTGTAAAATTTTTGCATACAAATTCAAAAAATATCTCTTTATAAAGCTGTGAATAAGCAAATTATCACATAGCTTGAATTTTCTCTCTATGTTAATTACAACCAAAGTTACAAAATAATGTTTAAATTTGAATATAGAGAGTTTAAATTTCATGACAAATTGTCATCTTACTACCTACTTAAAATTTGGTTTGGAATTTATGTAAATATCCTACCGAAATCTTAGACATGTACAAAAATCTAATAAGGAACTGATAGTAGAAACTTATAGTAGAAAAAATTGCCTCTATAGCGGAAGGTTTACGCTTACAATTGTAGGCTGAAAAGTACCGGAATTGAAAGCTAGCAGGTTAGAAGTTTCAAAATGTTCGAAATCCATGGGATAACGCATAGTTGCCACGCTCGGAGCTGTTCACAGTTCTAGTTATTATTTGCAGTGCGTTCTAAAAACTACAAAACTACAAATGCCACATGGAAACTGTTAACATTTCTTCTGGAAAACCCCCGAATTCAAATCATATGAATGTATTTTGACGCCATTGTGTCCAACCGGAAATGACGTACGGGGATATGCCTAACTTTAGGTTTTTTCTCAAAGTTTTTAATCAATTTTGATCGCGTTTTATTGCTTTCAATCTTTGTTTACAAGATAGCAATTTAAGAATTATACATTTCCCAACTTTGTCGCTGACTGATTTAATTTTCATTTTTGCGCTTTTGTCAACTTCTACAATTTAATTTCGATCGATCTGAAAATTTACAGATATATAGACATTTTGATTGCGAACTATAATTAATTTTCAAAATTTCGATATCACTTCCGGTATTGATGTTATTTGCTTTTAAAGTTGAATTTTGCACTTCCGGAATAATGAAGATATTTGAAAAATTTATTTTGCAATTAGTTACAATTGTCTATTTGATGATGTTAAATTAAGAAAATCCGAACCGGAAGTAACGGATCAGCCGCCATCTTGATATGACTAACTTTTGTAAAACTCAAAATGGGGCCTCAGGGTTAAATCTAATTTGCATGATTTTAGATTTTCTAAAAACATCAATCGATTGCGCAAAAAAGTATGGGAAGGGATTTTTGAATTTTGCTTTTGCTTTTCTTTTATTTCCGGTTGAAATTTTCCAGTAATTGTCAAAAATTTAAAATGTCATATTTCGCGACCTTGACCTCCGTTGACCTTTTGACCTGAACAAAAGTTATTGCCCTTGATTATATCTACCCAATGGTATCTTCACTTTTGATTTATACTTCCGGTTTTGCAGCCAATTGAAAATCACGAATTTTAACTTTAAGAGCTCTATCACGTCCTAATTTACATAGGACAGAATTTCTTACATCTTCCTTTTACGCTTAATCTCATCCTTCTATTAATTTATCACACTTGGTACTTTAATCAAAATTGTGCGTTTAAAAATTTAAAAATTTTGTAATTTCTTCTATACTAACTGTGCGTGTTTTTCTTTAAATCGAAATAGGGTCTCGGGGGATAATTCGATTTGTGTTATTTTGATGTATATAGAATCTATAACCGATTGCCGAAATATATATGGAAACCGATTTTTAAATTTTGATTTTGATTTTGATTTTTTAACGATTAAAATTTTTAAAAACTTTGAAGGGTCGTATATTGTGACGTTGAACTTCGACGAATTTTTGACCTGTACAAATATGATAGCTCTCGAGAAGTTCTATCCAATGATATATAAAGCTTTATTGTAAGAAGTATACTTCCGCTTTTATCGCCATTTGAAAATTGCGAATTTTCCCTATAAAACAATCTGTTTAATGTGTTGCATTTGGGTGACCTACAAGATATAAGTTTCAGCGATCTGAAATTATTTTTTAGTTTAATCGTTCTACATCCAGTTAAAATGATTCAAAGTTGTTATATATGTTTTTCCTGTTGTGGGTGATGTAAATATTGAATATTTGGAAGGAAATTACAACCTTTAGAATTTTAAATTTTATCTCTTATAATTATGCAACAATAATATACAGGTGACTGGAATAATGGTCTAAGAGACGAAACTCTATTCAATATAAATTTTAAAATGTTGGGCCGCGCTATTTATGTAGTATCTCAATGTTATAACCTGGCGACTTATGACAACTTGAGCCATTAGTGACCTTTCGATTTGTATATAGCTTCGACATTGTCTATCCAATGCTATATATATATTTTTTGTACGATATCTACTTTTGGTTTCATCGCCATCTGAAAATTGCGAATTTAATATATAAAACAATCTATTATTCTCTACGTTTGGGCGATTTACAAATATGAGTTTCGGCGATCCGGATATCTTTTTTAGATTAAACGACTCCATCCATTTTTTATTATGATTTTAACTTATTATCTATCTTAATTGATGATGAGGGCTAAGGATGGGGAGGGGCAAAGAGGGGAAAGGGGGAAAATGGGGGTATGGGAGCGTTTGTTATGAAATCAAAATCCATTTCTGATGCACATTTTTTTATTTTAATAAACCCTTTTTGTCTTTTGCTTAACGAACGAATCCCTGGATGGAACGCACTGCACTGCACTGCAATAATTATTATTATTATTATTATTATTATTATTATTATTATTATTATTAGAAAGTATCGTAATATTTTATCTGGGTCACTGAGCTATTAATAGTAACAAATCTAGAAAATCTGAGTATTCCGACAATTTCATATTAAAGACTCGGTAGATATTGCAGTCGAGTTCTTCGAATAAGAAAACTTGCGTTGATATGTTGACAAGCTGACTGGTAATCGTTTGTAAATGTTCCGAAGTAAAACTCCATTCTAATATATTTGTTTACAGTATGGTTATACAGCCCTACATTTTGCTAGTATTAATGGTTATACAGAGGTGGTAAGAACATTAACAGAGAAGGGGGCTGATGTACATGCTGTTACTAAGGTAAATATGTAGCTGGGTATTTTTCAGGTCTAATAAAGAAAGTGTATGTACGTGTGTAGATGTGACAGCAAACTTTGTCTCTTTATGGTACATGTTTTACACATTAAAGATACCTCAACTGTTATATAGGCAGGGGGTTTCAGGATTCATTTACGCGACTAAAATGTCCGAAGTCCGAATATCTAAAATGCTCAACTTTAATCCACACATTCACAATTATAAGATTGATTGACGATCAAAAAATGTCAAAATTGTTAATTAGGGATATAAAGGACGATAAGACGGTGAATGAAAGTTTCTGGTCCCCTCGACATGCGGTTTTCTGCCATGAAGTTTGCACGCGATCATCTATCCTATAATAGTCAACTCTAACGTTACCTAGCAACTGCTGGTTTCTTATGTCACACTTCACCTGAAATTCGTCTGCTTATAAAGACTACTATTTTGAACTCAACTGTTAAATATTGAAAATATTGAAACAGCCTTGTTAATCTAGTACATCCAAATCTAAAAATAAACAGTAAGTTTAGTGACGTATCTTATCAAATCTTCTATAATTCTGATATATTTGTTTACAGTTATTTGGTGAGACATCCCTACATCGTGCTAGTCGTTATGGTTATATAGAGGTGGTAAGGACATTAATAGAGAAGGGGGCTGACGTACATGCTTGTGATAAGGTAAATTTATATATAAAAGACCTCAAAGTTTAACAATTTATTTTCAAATATAAAAAATAAAATAAAAATAAAATAAAACTAGAACTGTGAACAGTACTGAAAGTGGCAAACAACCCCTATGGGGCCACTTGATACAAGGTCACATGATATAGCCTTTTTTAAACACTCAAAACAAACTTTTTAACAACCATTATAAGCATATGTATGGACAGCTTAGGTCAAGTACATTATTTAGGTAATTGAAGGTCAAGGTCACTTGATATAGCCTTTTGAATTTTTTTAAAAACTAAAACGGGTACAAAAAAAATTGTTGTTGACCATTATAGGCCTATGTGTGGATAGCAAAGGTCAAGAACATTCTACTTGTAAAAATTCAGGGTCATTAAAGGTCAAGGTCATTTGATATAATTGTTGTCGATCATTATAGGCATATGTGTAGGTCAAGAATATCCTACTTGAAAAAATTCAGGGTCATTGAAGGTCAAGGTCATTGTATTTGGCCTTTTGAATTTTCGAAAAAAAATCAATCGGGCATTAAAAAAATTTAAATTTGAAAATCAAAATTCTGTTCCCAACAAGTTTTAGATAAAGTAACAAGATTTCGAGGAACACAAAATCGGACAAATCGGATAAAAATTAGCGGACTTATTAAAATTTTGCTGGATGTTACCGTTCTGTGATGACACATAAAGTATCACTTCCGGTTTTGATTTTTTATTCTAAAAGGGTTCTTATTATGCCTGATAGTATATATTATAGCTTTTGTACTGATTTCTTACATACACCGGAAGCTGGGTGACCCAACGCGGTTCTAAAAAACCGGAAGTTCTCACGGGAAGTGGTAAAAAAGATTTTATGATGCGGTTTTATTTCTATAGGCGACTTCTCTATATTCTGTAATTTTCAAAGCGATCGGATAATTAGCAACAAAGCTATGCAATTATTCAATTATTATTATGCAATTTCTAACTACTGATGTGTAAAAATTTTAGTTTTATATATTCATTTTCTATTCCAGTACGTATCTTACCGTATTTTTCAAACCAAATTTCTATACCATTTTCGAGTTGGGCTAGGGAGCTTCCCGAAAAAAAAAAAAGTCTAATGAAAACAAAGAGTGGCAAATTTCTAATTTGCCACTCAAATAAAACTAGAACCGTTAGACGGTACCAAGGCAGTGCGCGTCCCCTCTATTGCATGGGTGAAACGTTGCATTTATAATATCCAATTCCATAATAATAACTAGACCTGTTTGTAACAATTGTGCAGCTTCCGAGATATTTAGAATTTGTTATATCTCCTGGCTGTCATTTAAAATAGAACGTAACCACGCCTACTCAGTATAATGACTTGTTGCGTGGCGAATAAAATTTGTCACGCTTTGTTTTCGTTCGGATTATTTTTTTTTTTTTTTTTTTTTTTTTTTTTTTTTTGGGAAGCTCGCTAGCCCAAACGGAAAAAGATAGACTATTTCTGTTTTCACCAATGGTTTTTATATGGGCTGGAATCAAAATTGAATATCTAACATGAAATTTTCGCTAAACCGAAAGTGGCTAATTGCATAATATGCAAATAAGATTTCAAGCTAGCTCGGGCCCTAATAGTCGCATCGGTCTGAAATTCACAGGATATAGATAGATAGGCAGCGCAATTAAAACTACATCATCAAAATTTTTTGATCACTTCCGGTTTGGGCGTGGGGACTTCCGGTTTTTTCGTCTCATGTCGGGCGACCCTGCTTCCGATGTAATTCAAGATTCTAAACAAAATCAGTATATTTTAGCTATACTAAATGATTTTAATCCCCTGAGATGAAGAAAAATTAAATTGAATGTTGCGCATGCGCAGTTTTCAAAAATGGCAAATTTTCTTATAAATTTAATAAGTCCGCCAATTATTAACCGATTTTTATGATTTTGGTGTTTATCGAAACCTTGTTACTTTATCTAAAGAATGTTGGGAACAGAATTTTGATTTTCGAATTTGAATTTTTTTTATGCCCGTTCGAATTTTTCGAAAATTTAAAACTCTATATCTCGTGACCTTGACCTTAAATGACCTTGACATTTGAGATGTAGAATGTCATTGACCTCAGCTGTCTATAGATGTGCTGATATTGCATGACAAATATTAACTTCCGGTTTTATAGCCCACCGAAATCTGACTATTTTGCAATTTTGGATGGTTATGTTACACTTTCGGGCTCTAATGTTCGGATCGATCTGAAATTTACAGGATATAGATAGATACGCAACACAATTAAAAATATATCATCAAAATTTTTTGATCACTTCCGGTTTGGGCGTGGGGACTTCCGTTTTTTTTTTTTTTTTATCTCATTTCAGGCGACCCTACATCCCGTGTAATTCAAGAATGTAAGCAAAAACAGTACATTAGCTATACAAAATAATTTGCATCCCTCGAGAAGAAAAAAATTCCAATTGCTAATAAAATTTAGTTATTTTTTTGTAAAATTTTTGCATACAAATTCAAAAAATATCTCTTTATAAAGCTGTGAATTAGCAAATTATCACATAGCTTGAATTTTCTCTCTATGTTAATTACAACCAAAGTTACAAAATAATGTTTAAATTTGAATATAGAGAGTTTAAATTTCATGACAAATTGACATCTTACTACCTACTTAAATTTTAGTTTGGAATTTATGTAAATATCCTACCGAAATCTTAGACATGTACAAAAATCTAATAAGGAACTGATAGTAGAAACTTATAGTAGAAAAAATTGCCTATATAGCGGAAAGTTTACGCTTACAATTGTAGGCTGAAAAGTACCGGAATTGAAAGCTAGCAGGTTAGAAGTTTCAAAATGTTCGAGATCCATGGGATAACGCACAGTTGCCACGCTCGGAGCTGTTCACAGTTCTAGTTTTGATTGGTTGCGATACTTAAACTGGAAATGTCAAAATTTGTTTTGACCAAACGATAAGAAATTAACACAATTTGACTTTTTGCCCTGTTACATTATCTTCTGTTACATTTATATCTGTTTAATTAGTGTGTAAAACAAAACGTCGAAAAAACAAATTTGTGGTCTAAGGGACATAACACCTTATTTGATATTACAAATTGATCTCGGATTAAATTAACTTTCCAGATCGTTGATACTTTTAATTTGTTTATTTATCAATCTTAATTTAGGTGTAGTAGGAACATTAGATCCTGCAATTTGTGGCAAGTTGCCATGGTATAACATAGAGACATCAAATTAACAGCGCGGCTTTACATCTTTAAGAGAGTATTTTATAGAGGTCCGTCCCTTATACCCCTAGTCCTCTCAACTGTACATTATTTTTGCTTAAGAGAATATCATTTAAAATTCTAAAGGTTGTCATTTCCTTCCAAATATTCCATATCATACATCGCCCACAACGAGAAATGAACAATCATTCCTTTTATTTAAGATATATAATATCTTTGAATCATTTTAACTGGATTAATTTTTAATCGTAAAAAAATCAAAATCAAAATAACAATTCAAAAATCGGTTTCCATATATATTTCGGCAATAGATTCTATATACATGTACATCAAAATAACACAAATTGAATTATCTTCCGAGACCCTATTTCGATTTAAAGAAAAATACACACAGTTAGTATAGAAGAAATTACAAAATTTGCAAATTTAAAACGTGCAATTTTGATCAAATATCAAGTGTTATACACCATTGGAAAGAATAACTAGACCAGTAACAGTTCTGCAGCTTTCGAGCTATTTAGAATTTGTTGGTCTCCTGGCTGTCATTTAAGGATAGAATGTAGATTGATTTTGCGATTATTGGGAGAGATGATTTATTCATGATTTAACACGTGACATTTGAGCTTGTTAATAGACTGGCAATCATTAAGGTTTGTGATGTAAAAATATCTGGGCTTAACCACGCCCACAAAGTCCATTGACTTGTTTTGGAAACTTCAACTGGAAATGTCAAAATTTGTGAATTGACCGTTTTATAGGAAAAATTCGCAATTTTTAAATGCCGATAAACCGAAAGTTTACATTTTGCTATAAAGCTTAATATGTCATTGGATAGAACGTATCACATATGTACAGGTATAAAGATCGCCAAAGGTCAACGTCACAATATACACCCAAGTTTTTATAATTTTTAATCGTAATTAAATTAAAATCAAATTAAAAATTCAAAAATCAGTTTCCATATAAATTTCAGCAATCGGTTATAGATTCTATATACATATCCATCAAAATAACACATATTGACTGATCCTCCGAGACCCTATTTCGATTGAAAGAAAAATACACACAGTGATGTAAAATATCTGGGCTTAACCACGCCCACAAAGTCTAATGTTTTGATTGGTTGGGATACTTTAACTGGAAATGTCAAAATTTGTGTCTTTACCAAAAGATAAGAAATTAGCACAATCAGACTTTATGACCTGTTGCATTTATATCTGTTTAATTAGAGTGTAATTTTATTCTTAAACTTTTCGCAATTTTTATTTATACATATTGATTTATATATTGCTTGAAAGCTGGGAATTTGCACATTATAAATCTGTTCGAATTTTGTTTTTAAGTTAAATAGAACTAAATATAAAAAAATATGAATGTTAAAATTGCTTATTTTCTACTAGGCGTATTTTCATCAGTTTTCGGTCTATAGCTAAAATAAAGATATTGTTAGAAAGCCGATGAAAATCACATCACAATAATGTCAATTAGAATGTTGCCAAGAGTCTTATTCATGAGATATAACCATCTGAAGATACGAGAAATATGCAAATTACCAATTTTTGGATCCCTATTAATCCAAATGTTCTTTACTAAAATTAGAAATCAAGGTATCATATGAACCTTTAGCCAATGAAGATGATTGTGCAGAAAAATATAGGATGCATATTAGTAAGTTAGTCCTCTTCGTTCCTTCCGGAGAATAGGGCTGCTACAGACGTTCCCCATCTCACTCTGTTATGAGCTGTTCTTTTTGCTTCATTCCAGGTCTTGCCAATCCTTCCTAGCGCTTTCAGTCTTATTCTTTTCAAGCTATGTAAAGGTCGTCCTTGTCTTCTATGCCCTTGGGGATTCCAGTCTAGTGCCTCTCTGGTGATGTTGTTTTGAGATCAAAAGGATGCATATGGTAGAGTTCAAAAGTTATGAACTTTGAAACGGAAGTCAGTTTTGAAAAACTTTGGCAGGACCTGGTCCAAAGACAAATTTGAAATTGAAAAATATGCCATTAGAGGACCTAGATAATTATCCAAATTATATTTTAAAACAAGTCTGAAAAAAATAGGATTAAAAATGGCGGACGAGTAGTATTTTTCCAATAATTTGCATATTTCAAGATGGCGATCAAACGGTTAGGAATTTGCATATACGGCATACATACAAAATGAAGATATTGATGGTACTAATTCTGTGGAATAATAAAATTGCAAGTTTGTGCAAAAATTTAATCCGAAAATTCCGATTTCTGTGATTTTCTACATTTTTTGGTCATTTTCGGACGTTTCCGGCTAATCTCGGAAAATTTTTTATCGGAATCTTTAATGATAATTTTTTGTCTACTCATCTACCAATTTTTGTGAAAAAATAAGACGTAAATTTAAAAAAAACACGTGCTTTTTCATAAATCACGCACAAATAATATAGAACTAAGAACAAAATTTTCAAATGTTAAAAAAGCGCAATTTTGATCAAAATATAAAGTGCACCATTGGAAAGAATAAATTACGCGTAATAGGGACATAAAAGAAAGTTTGACGTATGTAAATTAGGTCACGTGACAGAGCTCTTCGAAGTTAAAAAGTGCAATTTTCAAATGGCTGTAAAACCGGAAGTTGACATTGCACAACACAAATGAAGACATCAATGGATAGATCTCGACAAGGGCAACAACTTTTGTGCAGGTCACATGGTCACCAAAGGTCAAGGTCACGATATATGAACGTTGGAAAATTAGGCACTGAGTGAAAAAAAGGAACCGGAAATGAAAGGTAAGCTAAATCGAAATTCAAAATTCGGCTTCCTAAGAATTGTTAGCAATCGATTGAAGATTACATAGACATCAAAATTACAATTGTCCGATTAACCCCTAAGGCCCAATTTTTCACTTTACAAAAGTAAGTGGTTTAATGATGGCGACTGATCTGCTACTTCCGGTTCAATTTTTGTTAATTATAAAATCATTATGGGTTAATAGTAACTAATTGCAAAAAAAAAAAAAATATCTTTAGAATTCCGGAAGTGAAAATTCGAAGTTTAGCGACGTATGACGCCGAAACCGGAAGTGATGTCGACATTTTGAAAACAGATTTTTCTTGACAAGAAAAATGTTTATCTAACTGCAAATTTTGATTACGATCTAATCAAAATTGCAAAAGTTAGAAAAAGTGTTAAATTTTAAAATTCAAAAGTCAGCAACAAAAGTAAAAATTTCAAAATTTTTAAACTGCTATTATGTAAATCTAAGTTATAAGTAGTAAATAAAAAAAGTCCGAACCAGATTGGATAAAAAAACGAGCCGTGAGTTAGTAAACAAAAATAAAATTTGTGACGTTCTACGTCATTTCCGGTAGAACAAAAATGCGTCATTTTACATTTAAACAACAACGAGCACTAGATTACGTTACAATATCACGCCAGATTGTGTAAGACATTTGCAGTTATGGCTGGGGAGCGTGACCAGAAAGAGACAAAAAAAAAAAATAGTTATTTCGAAAACAAAGCAGTGCGTTCGAAGAACCCACTGCAATAAATTGGAATCAGGGGACTACAGTAATCAAGAATATCTTTAATGGATGATCTCAATTTACAACAGAGATAAGTCTACTTTCTACAAAGGAAAGATTATCCATTAATATAAACGATAGTAAAATTGGGGGAAGAAAGACAAATATCTTAGTTACAAACCAAGAAACTTGCCTGAATTCGCATTTAAAGTACAAACTACTTAATAACTTTGTCAAGTCTTAATTATGAAAAATTTCACAAAATTTAAAACAAAATAATGATTGAAAACTCTTAGAGTCCCCATGGCACTGACAACAGGTGAGTTGTTGGGGTGGATGTTGGATCAAGAAAATTATAATAATGTGGACATCCATTAAAGAAAACGTGCTTCCAACGTAACGGAAGTAGTCCTACAGGAGGTTGTCGTAAAATTTTCATATTACCGAATACGTAAGAAACGAAAGAATGGATGTCTTCACAAAAACTACAATTATTTACATAATTTTCAATATGTAGCTGGGTATTTTTCAGGTCTAATAAAGAAAGTGTAGGTACGTGTGTAGATGTGACAACATTAAGTATTGAATCTGATAAAAAAAATATTACACAGTAAAAAAGATGAGATCTATAAGAAACATTTTACATTCAGACATATTTTTCAGAAAGGGAATACAGCCATACAAATTGCAATTCAAGAAGGTCATCTAGAGGTGGTCGAGTTGTTACAAGAAGATTCGTCCGAAGTTCACACCAAACGTGAGGTATGTTATCCATGTAACAAATTGACGACTAGGTTTATTCTATTTTACAACAATATAAAATATCTATATCGGCATCTATACGTATAGTAACAGTTCACATAAAACAAAAAAGGTAATAATAATTTTCGCTAAAAATACCTTTTTAATATACACCTTATATTTTCAATTAAAGCCACGTCAATATTTAGTTTTGGGCAAAAATTCAAGCAATATAGTCATCGAACAGACTGTATATACTTCGAGAAGCATTTCATACTGTATGGGAATTCCCGATGTCTATAACCAAATATAGGTTGTCACATATTCAAAAAGCCAAAACATCAATATAGCATGACCATGAAAACTTTGAACTAGTCAAAATGAAAGTAAACCACTACATTTTATCAACATCCGACATCTTGACTGCACAGTACACAAAACCACTATTTTTAGAAATAACCTTCCGCAAATTAAATTTCTCATTATATCAGAAATTCTGAAAGAAAATGCCATTTCAAATTCCAAATCTAGACCAAAAATTAGTCAAAAATGGGCATGCAAAAAACCAAAAGGAAGGGAGAAAGGATTTCTAAAAATAGAACGGACTAAATTGGTAAGCATAAAATGTTTTAACCCTTTGAACCCTGGTGACATATTACGTCTTATTGGACTAAGTCCACACTGTTAATTATAATTTCCCTCGTTTCGCAGTATAGAGGGAAATTATTGTATAAACGGTTTCAACACTTATATGTGTTCAGTATGCACGTGATATGTATCACGTGACTTGTGAATAAGCGCGGGAAATATAAGATATTTGTCATTCTACCTATTCGCTTCGATCTGTAAAGATGAGCAGCGGGTCCGACAACGCGGAGATTGTTACCATGGAGGCTATTAACAATCAAATAGCTCAGACTGTGACTTCGTCTCAACAAGAGTTACTGAATAACTTAACACTTCTTATGGATTCAAAGTTAAATGCTTTCAAAAGCACACTTCAGCAGTCTCAAAAAGAAATTGCTGATAAGCAGTTAAATAAAATCGAGGAGAAGATGACAGACAATTTCGCCTTCAATAGGAAAGGAAACGAAAATCAATTTAAGCACGAGACAAAAGTTTTGACAAAATTGAAAGATGCTAGGTCTCAACTGGAAAGTCCAGAATTAAGTTTGGAAGCCGTCACTTCAGCCAAATCATCCATACAAGAAGGTATTGAATTAGTAACAGAGCGTCAAAAACTTATCAAAATGGCAGATTCATCAGAACTGGGATGGAAAGTGGTGCAGGAATACGTATCAAATCCTATAGCAGACGATTCTGAAGATGAGAAGAGAATACAGAGGGCATCAAACAGAGCAGAGAAGAAATTTAAGATTGATAAAGCTAAGAAGCAATATAGAAGAAAGCCTTATTCTAGAGATGCTAAAGAAAATTCGGAGACCAGGAAACCAGGGCGATGTTTTTCGTGTGGAAAGGCCGGACATTGGGCAGAGAGTTGTAATGAGAAAAAGAACTCTAAGATAAGTACATTTAATTTTGAAAATTTTGAAATGGATATTTCCATGAAAGGTCATATTTTTACTTTCGAAGATAAGATTTCGAATAATCTCACGAGTAGTTGTTCACAAATAGTTTGTACAGTAAATGATTCATCTTTTGAAAAGAGTTCACTGGTGAGCGTTGTTACACCAGTTGGCAAGTTGAGAGAAAGCTTCGAACATTGGTCAGAAATTTCTAATAACTCACATGTTTTGGATATAATCAAAAATGGTTACAAAATTCCGTTTAAGACAGAGCCCATTGGAATTTTTATTAGAAATAACAAGTCAGCAAGGGATAATTCAGATTTTGTAATTTCTGAAATAAAAAATAAAAAACTTTTAGATAAAGGTTGTATTTCGCACGTTCAAAACAGGCCCAGGGTAGTTAACCCGTTAACAGTCGCGGCAAATAAGACGAAACTTCGACTCGTTTTGGATTGTCGTCATATAAATCCACTTTTATTCAAATTCAAATTTCAATACGAAGACACCAGTATTGCTAGAGATTTGTTCGAAAAAGGGGATTTTATTTATTCGTTATAAGAATTTTTGGGTTTTTCGTGGACTTCTGAAAATGTAGAAAGATATTACACTTTTAACGTTTTGCCTGTCGGTTTATCCACTGCAGGGTATATATTTACTAAGGTTTTGAGAGAAGTAGTGAAGTATTTTAGATCTAAAGGTATCCGCATGATTATGTTTCTGGACGA